>BSBK01012917.1:0-70423 GCA_027943335.1 Chamaecyparis obtusa | reverse complement strand
TATATATATACACATATATATATATATATATATACATATATATATATATATATATACATATATATACATATATATATATTATATATATATATATATATATATATATATATAATATACATATATATATGTTGTAAATATATATATATATATATATGTATATATATATATATATATTATGTACTATATATATATATATGTATATATATATATATATATGTATATATATATATATATATATATATATATATATATATATATGTGTGTGGGTGTGTGTGTGTGTGTGTGTGTGTTCTCAATCTACTTGTTATCATATAAATTGTACATGGACTTGTTTTTAGGAGGACTTTGTTTTGTGATTATATATATCATGATTCATATGATGGATATTATGATAAATGTATTATTCCAGGACTTGTTATGTTATTTATCTTATTCATGGACTTTTAATCCTATTTCATGATTTTTTCAAATAGTGGTTTGGAATGTAGATATATGAGCTTATGTAATTTATGATCATTTTTAATATCAATTGTAATTAAATTTATCAATATCCTAAAAAACCCATCTATCTAACAATGAGATCTATTAATTCATGTGTATTGAGAAGAATAATATCTAGATACATTACAAGTAATATGAACACTTTGATTAACTATAAAAAACTATCTATCTAACAATGAGATCTATTAATACATGTAATTGACAAGAACAATATCGATGTTACAAACTTAATATTGAATTTGATAATTAACTATTAAAAAACCATCTATAGATAGCTCAATGAGAATCTATTAAAAAACCATCTATCTAACAATGAGATTTAATAATTTGAGCAATGAATATGGATGCACAAATAAATCCTATCATAATCTATTAAGTGAACATGATCTGACCAATGTGCATAGTTTAATATTTAGAACAAAATTAGGTGAATACAAGTATGAGATCTATTAATTTGAACAATGAATATGGATGCACACATAAATCTATCATAATCTATTAAGTGAACATAATATGACCAATTTGTATAGTTTAATATTTTAGAACAAAATTAGGTGAATACAACTATTAAATACCATCCATCTAACAATGAGATCTATTATTTAAAGTGAGTTCATGAACTTAAATTACAAAACCAAAATTGGACGAATACGAGAGTGCATTTTACTTGCATAAATAATTCATGTCTATGTTCTTCAAGACATCCTGTATCATAAAAATAAATGTTGAAATGTTAGAATTTATACAAGTTCATTTAAAGTCAATTTTAATTTATTCAAATCTATATATCTCTAAATTATAAATTATATGACACTTGAAAGAAGATATAGATATTTATATATAGAAAAATATATAAAAATAAGAACAAATTGACAAAAAACTACATGTATAAATGATGTAAGGTAGGCAAACAAGAGGGGAAAAACAATGGCACACCCTAATGATCCAAACTTGCTCAACACATGCGGAAGAAAACAAACACAACAGTGAGAGAGAGAATGAAAGATCTTTCATATATTTTCATCAAATAGATTGATACATGCCAGTCTTTAAGGCCTTCCCGATTAGGGCAGATATTACAAGGATTTACAAAATTCCTCCAACATGCGAGGATCTACCAAAATCTCTAATTCTATCTTCTATCAAACTCCTATATCAAAACTGCCTCTAAACTACAACCAAATAACTACATTTATACAAGAAGTTACTGAATTAAGTTGCGCTTTAGATCCATAATCAACATAAGGAATGGTTAGATCTAGGACCACATGCTTCCCAATGATGGATTCCAACATTAAAATCTATGATCCAATATAAATGCACAAGTCAACTACAACATAAACTAAAACTAAACCCATCGGTTGAGAAAGATAACTGAGCAAAAGATAGGAAAAGCCAAGCACCAGTGAAACAACCAACCACCTAGGAGATAACTGACCACACTTTGTAATCAAAGGAAATCGACCAACTTGGTCAAAGCAAGAACCAAGCAACACGGAAAAAATCCAAATTGTTTTTGGTTACACAAGATTGCCAAGGACCCGAGATTGCTACTGCATCAGACACCTGGGGTTATTTTGAAATGATTCTCTCAATCATTTGGTAGGTCTGGTCTGAGTTGTATCCAACTTAGACTATGAAATCCATGAGCTTTCTTCCATTGGTCTATTCTTCCACTTTACTAGATATTCCATATATTATTTTCCTCTTGGTACTCTTGCCAACTCTTTCCTTCAAAATCTGTTCAACTTCTTCATTCTTCTTCTTAGGATATTCTATCAATACTATCACTTCATCAGGTTCATGATACTCATACAAATCATCAATGTTGAAAATAGGTGATATTTCCATGTCATTGGGTAACTCAATCTCACATGCATTTCCAATGTCAAACTTCAAAATCTTGCAAGGTCCAAACTTCTTCATCTTCAACTTCCCATATGTTCCAAGAAGAAATCAACCTTTCTTCAAATGAACTATCACTTCATCAATCAACATCAAAATTTTTATGTCTTATAGATCTATCAGCTCTGTCATTGTATTTCTGATTACTGTCTTCTAGCTTTAGCTTCAACATCTTCATGTAATGTCTTCATGTACTCAACAAATTTTACTCCTTCAACACTTTTCTTATTCTCATCATCAATTTCTCTCAAATTAGATATTCCCCTTGGTTGTGTTCCATTCACAATCTCAAATGGTGTCTTTCCAATACTCCTATTCATTGAATTATTGTATGCAAACTCTGCTTGTGCCAACATAGAATCTCAATTACTCGGTGTGTCTCCAACTAAAAATCTCAAAAGATTTCCCAAGCTTTTGTTTGCAACTTCAATCTATCCATTAGTTTGTGGGTGAAATGTAGAACTATATTCAACTCAGTGCCAAATTTCTTCCAAAGGGTTTTCCAAAAGTATCCAACAAATTTACTATCTCGGTCAAAGAGAATACTCCTTGATAATCCATGCAATCTGATAATTTCCTTAAAAGAAAGATTTGCTACATGTACTATATCTAATGTCTTTCTACAAGGTATAAAATGTGCCATCTTAGGAAATCTATCCACAACAACAAATATAGAATCATTACCTCTTACTGTCTTCGGTAAGCCAAGACAAATTCCATACTGATGTCAATCCAAGGTTTCTCAGGAACAACAATCAGTGTATACAATCTAGTATTCTAACTTACTCCTTTTGCAACTTGATAAATTCCACAACTTTTCACAAATTTTTGAACACCTTTATACAATTGCGGCTAATAGTACTTCTCCTTAAGCAAATTCCATGTTTTATCAATACCAAAATGTCTAGCCAAAACCACTACTATGTTTCTCCTTTATCAAATTAGTTCTCATTACTCCTTTCGGTATACACAACTAAATACCTTTAAACAAAATACATTCCTGAATAATATATTCCTCCCATTTAGTGTCTTGTTGATCTTGAAGAGGTGCTCTGCACTTTCTCATGGCTCTGAAAAATCAAGGTCAAACTCATAAGAATCTCTCATCTCATCAAAACCAAGAACTTCAATTTTCATCTCAGCCATCAAAGAGCTTCTTTTACTCAATGCATCAACAACTCAGTTAGTGACTCCACTCTTATGCTTTATCACAAATGTATAACTCTGCAAGTATTCAACCCATTTCATATGTCTCTGATTCAACTTATTCTGACTACCCAAATACTGTAAAGCCTTATCATCAGTATACAACAGAAAGTCACTCAGTATCAAATAATATCTCCATTTCTTCAGTGCTTGAACAATAGCATAAAATTCTTGGTCATACACAAAATATTTCCTTCTAGCATCATTCAAATTTTCACTAAAGAAAGAAACAGGTTTACCTTCTTGACTCAACATAGCTCCAATTGCACTTCCACTTGAAATACTTTACTGAAATCAGGTAATTCCAAAATAGGTAATTCTGCAACCTTCTGCTTTGGAGTCTCAAAAATTTTGTCAGATCCATGTGTCCACTTGAATTCTCTTTTGTCTCCTCTCATAGTCTCAATCATAGCATTACAAATAGAACTAAAATTCCTTATGAACTTTCAGTAAAAAATTGCCCAACCATGAAATGATCTTACCTCACTAGCCATTCATAGGTGTAGGCCAATTCAAAATAGCTTCAACTTTTCTAGGATCCATCTTCAAACCATCAGCTGAAATCACAAATCCCAAATACACAATCTCTTCTTTCATGAATGAACACTTTTTTAGATTTATCAACAACTTTTCCTCTTTCAATCTCTGTAAAAATTTTCTAACATGAAAGAAATGTTATTCTCTACTCTTACTAAATATCATAATATCATCAAGATATACAATCACAAACTTACCCAAGAATTTTCTCAAAACTTCATTCATCAACCTCATAAAAGTACTTGGTGCATTAGTTAAACCAAAAGGCATAACTAATCACTCATAAAAACCTTCTTTTGTCTTGAAAGTAGTCTTCCATTCATCACCTTCTCTGATTTTGATCCGATGATACCTGCTTTTCAAATCAATTTTGGTGAAATACTTTGTTGTAGTCAAACTATCCATTATATCATCCATTCTTGGTATAGGAAACCTATACTTCACTGTTATCTTGTCGATTTCTCTGGAGTTGGTACACATTCTCTATTCTTCATTCTTCTTTGGTGCCAATACAATAGGTACTACACAAGGGCTCAAACTTTCTCTGATCAAACCTTTCTCTAGCAACTCTTGAATCTATCAGTTCAATTCATGATTCTCAGTAGGTGTCAACCGATGAGGTGCCTTATTCAGTAAACTAGCTCTAGGGATTAGATCCATACAATGATAAATGCTTCTTTTCGATGGAAAACCATTAGGTACATTATCAAAAATGATATCACTGTACTCAGTGAGTAACTTATCAATCTCCTTAGGGACATTATCCTCTATATTTTTACTCAGTTTGTTAGGGATCACAACAAAACATACATCATTCTTCTTCAAAGAGATAACAAACTTTCTTCCTTCCATCAAATAAAATTTTACAGATGTGTAAACATTACTAACATGTTCTTCCATCAATGGTAACAAGATTTGTTTCTTTCCATCAACCACAATAGTATACTTATGTAATCTCCCATCATATATAGCATGTCTATCATATTGCCAAGGTCTACACAAAAAAATATGACAACAATCTATAGGCATGATATCACATAACACCTTATCATAGTATTTTCCAATCTTCAAATTCACATAACATTGTTCACTTACTAGGAGTGTATGCTCATCTTTGATCCATGAAATCTGATAGAGCTTCAGATGTACCAACCTTTCCAACTACAATTTTGTGACAATCTCCTCAGATGCTAGATTCTCTGAGCTACCACTATCAATGACTACCTTCCAAACTTTGTCAGAAACTCTACATCTAGTCTTCAACAAACTTTTCCTTACTGGATATTCCTTCTTGCTTTCATTCCATAGTGCTCTCCTTACCATCAAGTTATTTTCTTTCTCAAGTTCATTTAGTGAGTCTTCTTGCACCAAAGCATTTCTATTGCTACCAGCCTTCTTACTAGCCTATGTACATTCAAAAGATCTCTATCCTTCTTCTCAACAATTGTAACAAGTTCCTTAGAAACTTCCTCTACAATAACCACCTTGGTAGTTACTACCTCTACCTCTAGATAAACTTTCACCTTTCCATTCGATCTTTCCTTTGTCGAGATTTGTTTTTTTTGGTTCAAATCTACCATTTTCACCATTAGATCTACCTCTTCCTCTAGGGAATCTACCACCTTGACTTCTTTGTCTTTGTTCATGTCTCTTGTTTAATTTCTCGTCAGCCTTCAAAGAAAATTGATAAGCCTCTTCAATGTTCTCCAACTTGACCATACTAATTTCCTCTTGGATGGAAACTCTCAAACCATTCAAGTATCTATCGATTCTTTCCAAATCATCTTCATCATGTCTAGATTTGATATCCAATCTATAGAATTCCTCAATATATTCCTTTACTGAGCTATATTTCTATCTCAAACTTTGCATTCACCGAACTAGGTTAATTTGATAATCACAAGGTAAGAAGTGTCCTTTCAATTTGTCAACCATTTTATTCCATACTTTGATTTTTTCTTTTCCTTTCCTCTTCCTATCCACCTCTAGATGTTCCCACCATAAGGATGCATCAAATTTGTGCTTGCAACCTTCACCTTCTTGTCTTTAGGAATGTTTTCATATTCAGTAATAATTTTCCATCTAGGTGATCTAGTCGACCATTTCATCAGAATCTAGCTTTCCACCATACTTAGGAGGATTGAAATGTGGTGTTGACTTTAGACTTGTCAAAGCTTTAAAAAATCTTTCTTCACCTTGATCCATAATAGGTGTAGGTTCTGTATTTGCCTATTCTTCTTCAACTTCATCATCACTAACATCTTCAAGATGTCTTCCTCTTCTTTGGGTTGTTTTTAACAACTTCTAACCTAGTAGAAATCTACCTTAGCATATCTTCCAATCTTGGATCTGCATCTCGCCTCCCATGAACCATCTTGACAACCCTTGACAATTGCAGGTCGGATTGCAATCTGCTACCCCACAACAATCAACTAGGGCTTCAAGAGGAACCTACAAACCTAGATCAAAAGACCTAGATCAAGATCTCACCTCACTCTGATACCACCTGATGCAAGGTAGGGAGCAAGAGGGGCCAAACAATGGCACACCCTAATGATCCAATCCTACTCAAAACATGCAAAAGCAAACAAACACAATAGTGAGAGAGGGAATGCAAGATCTTTCATATATTTTCATCAAATGGACTGATCCATACTAGGTTGTAAGGCCTTCCTGATTAGGGCTAGATGTTACAAAGATTTACCTCCAACATGTGAGGATCTGTTAAAATCTTTACTTCTATCTTCTATCAAACTCCTATATCAAAACTACCTCTAAACTACAACAAAACAACTACATTTATACAAGAAGCTACTGAACTAAGTCGGCCTTCAGATCCATAATCAATGGAAGGAATGGTCATATCAAGGACCACATGCTTCCCAATGATGGATTCCAACATTAAATCCATGATCTAATATAATTCACAAGTCACCCACAATAGAAACTAAAAATAAACCCATTGGTGAGCAAGATAACCGAGCAGCAAACATGCAATGCTGAGGGCTAGTGAAATAAATGACCACCCAGGAGATAATTGACCACACTCAATAACCAAATGAAACTGACCAATTACTAACCAACTTGGTCAAAGTAGGAATAGAGCAACACAGACAAACTCCAAATTGTTTTTCATGACACGGGATTGCCAACGACCTGAGATGCTCCTACATCAATAAATTTGATTCAACCTAATGTACCATCAGCATCCTCTCTATTCTGCAATGCATCTATGATTTCCTAATTCTCTTCTATTGAAATTTTCCATTATATTTTAATACCAGGTCTCTCTTTGTATCTTTCCAATTTGATATTTGTTGCCACTACCAAATTGAAATAGTGCATAATATTCTTTTCTGATTAGTAGTCTTGAAAAGTTGGTAAATTGTTCCTTCTTGTTAGGTATTTGCATAGCCATGTACCAACTACCACAATAGACCCAATTAGATACTAAAAATCATCATCATCTACTTGATGACATATCAACTTTTTATTAGGTTCTACACATTGAGCTAACTAATACCACGTCTTCTCTTCATTATCCTCAGGTGCAACAACAACATACACATGTCCTACAAAACAAAATTAAGTACATGCATAAATAAAACTTGTTTAAAGGTTCATAATTCAAATATAATCATAAATTATATGACATACACATGTAACTAATATAATTAAATTTTTACAATAAATTGAATTAAATTACCAGGTTGTGTGAGGTCTGAAACACGATCATAATCTTTTGATGCAAAGGTATGATCCAGGTATTCATTTATTATATCATCTTCATCTTGTGTCTCACTAGGTGTTAAGGATTTTTTTTTCCATTCTTCAACCCATTCTATATTCTCACATTCTTCTCATTCACCTACAACACAAAATTGACAAAAACATGCAAGCTCCCTATTTCATATAGTCCAAGTGTTAGAATTAGAACTCCTAAATGAATTCCACTTAGCTGATCTGCTAATTGTATTACAATCATATCTTGAAAGGATATTGTTCTCTTCAACTAGCCATAAAAAATGTCTGATTGTAGAGTTCTGACATGATCCTATAGACAAACTTGTTTTACACCATTCAAAAATTGCATGTGCATCTTTAAATTTTGATTTTTCCTCAAATTTGAGTTTCTTTCTACAAAGGGCTCTCTTAACACATGCACCGACACCATGATTCTCTCCCTTCCCATGTCTAGCCTCAAAAAAACTCTAGATATGTTGGATATTTATTTTCTTATGTGTCCTACTCATCCAATAAACCATTCTAGCATTCTTGAATTGCCTTGTGTAATTATCTGACCATATTAGATGTTGTATTATTTCACTCTCCCTTAAATTTTCATAAAAGGTCTTAAAGCAATACTGGACAAACTCTGATTAGTGTAACTTATTATCATTCATATAGAAATGGTACTCTCTCAATAATTTTTTGACCCTCTTTTGTACTATCAGATGCATGCCTAAAGACAATATGAACAAAAATTATTACTTGCACTGAATTATAATATTTTGGAAGGATCTCATCTTGTGGTGCAAGCATGTAGTTCTCTACAAAGTTAATGACTGAAAGTATACTACCAATTGGAAATGTATTCTTGTATATGGAAAATTTTCCATCAAGCCATCTATAATTTTCAGAGTGTTTCACATATTTAGGTATGCCCTTACTCTTGAATTAATTCATAAAAGCATAAACACTAAGTTTTTCAGTTATTAGATCACACCGTTTTCCAAATTTTCCATGCTTCAATGGATACTCAATAGTTTTAAATCTTTGTACATCAACTAATTTTTGTCCAAAATCAAATGAAATATTTTCATGCAAACATTCATCTAATAATGTAAGATTTTCACATACATCACATACAGCATAGAGACATGCATTCAAAAGATAAATTTTCTCATTAGGTGGGTTACAAAACAAACTTGATATAAACTCCTTTACACTTTGAGGTGGTATATTTATACCACATTCCTACGACATTTCATTAGTATGCATAGTAGAATGTATAGATCAAAAATATCATAATGACAATGAAATTGAACATGAGTTTTGCAACAACAGGTGATTCTTTCTTTGTTAATCCTTACATACCATGTTTTACATTTTTCAAAATATCTTTGACTAATACTAATATTTAACACCTTATCATCTACAGATTTTTTATACAATTTTATTTGAGTCATATCTAAAAGGTGTTTTGGATGTGGATCATGAACTTTTGAACCAACTCTTAATTTAAGAACATCTCTGGCATTAGGGGATACTCTTGTATTATGGTGCCAAAATTTTTCAATCAAAGTTTTGACTTCACCAGTAAGTTTCATGCCAGACCTTGAGAGTCTACCACTATAGGTCCATAAATGGTTTGCCAGATCACTTTCAAAGTTAACTCTTCTCTTTACAACTCCTGTTAAAGTTTTACAATGAATATTATGATATCCACTTATGTTTGAAATCATTATTTTATCAGTAGTAGGTTTGTTTACTAAAGTTGTTGTTATTGCTTGTCATGCCACATTACTATCCTTAGAACAACTTTTCTTTCCAATTGTGTCAAAGGCACTAGCAACAGTTGATACAACTTATTTTAGAGACTCAACCTTCTTCTTGGATTTCACATAAATGCCTAACCTCTTCATCACTTTTCACATTTTAAATATTTTAATTAATTGTAACATTAACTAACATTGAAACCCAAATTTCTTATTATAAAAATAATTATCTAAACAATCTACTCGCATGTGTCCTAATCTATCTCCATGAAACCAAATCATGTAGATTGTCTAGCACATCATTTTTTATTTGAAATTTTTCATTTATTTCAATATCATTCAAAGGAGTTTCTTTCTCAATCGGTGTTTCTATGTCTACATCCACATTGTTGATTTCAATTTGAATTGGTGTTTGATTTTCAGTTTCAATCAAAGTTTGACTTTCAATTCCTTTATCACTATGATTAACATTACTAATTTGTGAAATTTGATGTGCAATTAATTTTTTTAATCTATTTTTAGGAATAAAATTTAAATCATTTAAATTATAACCTTCTTTTAGAAATTGATGAACTTCTTTATCCAAATAAGTTACATTTGGATGTGAAGACATACTTGTAGCCAATACTAAATTAGAAGATGCACCTGAATTTTCTTCTTCAACCTCTGCATCCATTATGGTGTCTTCATTTTCCTCCTCTTTTGAAACAATTGTTGAGCTCGATGCTCCAACATTATTTATTTTTCAAAGTCTTTCTCTTCTTATTCGTTATCATTTCACATCCTTCTCTCTATTTGTTGCAACCTCCTAGTTGTCATAACCTTCCTTAGGCTCTTTCTATGTTGGTTTGATCCCATTTTTGCACCAAGATTTGAGTTCAAATGATTCTTTTTAAATGTCAGATCTAAAACAAGACAAAGGATGATAATGTTGATCAAAATATTGTGTTTTCCTGGTACGGATCATTAAAACAATAATTGAAAATTTGTCAATCATTGAGATCAGGCTCACAATCCTATTTTTTGGTTGCAATGACTCTTTACGAGATGGGCACCCATTATTTAAATGAAATGGGCACTTGATATTTAAATGAAACATGCACCCATTTTTAAATTTCACAAAATGGGCACCCATTTTTTGAGTTTAAAAAAATGGGGGCCCGTTTTGTAAAACTATGAGCAAAAATCATAGCTACTGGCTTATTTTTTGGTTTGGGATAGGCTTGGTGGGACCAAGCCTATGCTATGCAAAAATATGGCTAAGGCATTATAGTATAAAATTTTGGCCTTGCCATAATTTTTTTGACACCTTTCCGAATGAATTTTTTGATACCTTTCCGAATGAATTTTTTGATAAAATGAAAACCCAGTTTAGCACTTATTATGCAGATTATAAAAAATAATAATTAAATAATGATATGATAAATTTTAATATTTTTATAATATTTATTAAGCCAATGTGGTACTTAAACTTGAAATAGTACGATTAACTAAAACTTTAATAACTTTTTTAATTTTATATTTTTTCAAAAATGAGTTATATGACATCAATCTACATAGAATTTCCTTCAATTTTTTTTTTTTTTTTCAAAAGTGAAGTTATCATCAAATTATCATGGCCGTATAGTAGCGGTTTTGAAAATGTACTTTATAGTCAATTAAAAATTAATAAAAAAATATTCAATAAAAAATAAGATAAAATATTCTCATTGATCTTTAATGTGTTAGGTACCTTTTCGCAAAAGGATTCACAAAAATACATTCATTTACTTCAAAAAATGGTGATCGTACATGTGTGAGGTGTGGTCTTGAAGCATGCATTTTGAAAAAGTGGTTTTTAAACATGCATACTAAAATTCAATTTATACCATGTGGGTATTGAAATAAATTACATATTTGAAAACTAGACTCCGAGCACTAAATTTTATATTACTAAAGCTTTTCAAGATGCAATATTTAAGTGCCTCAAATTTTGACATCAATTGATAGAAATTTTGAAAAATGGAGAAAACATTTCCACTTTTTGGCCAAAAGTGGGACTCAACTTCTCACAGCCACCCAGAAATACAAGTATACTAGTTTCATTATGGTTGGGACATATAACACTTTCTTTGAGGTTGTAGATCCTAGGACCATTTGGAGTACACCTATGGGATATGAGGTTGATAAGAACCTCTTGACAATTCATGTTGAACATATGCTTTTAGCACCTAGGGACCCCAATGCAGAAAGATGGGGAACATACTTTGAGAAATCCCAATCCATACAAGAAGAGCACACAAAGATGAAAAGAGAAAATAAAGTTGAAACCTTTGTTGATAAACTAGCTAGATAGCAAGGCATAAACAAGGAAGAGATGGAAAAATTGAAGAATAAAACACCTTTAAGTTAAAGGTTGTGACTCATACTTTGGTAGAAAAACTGAACCTAAGAAGCAAGACCTTCTACCTCACCTGTACTAGTGGTTATAGTGCAAGAATGAAGAAGGAATCACCTAGTTTATTAAGGATGACACCTAAGGAAAAACCTAGAAAACCACAATAGAAAAGGAAAGAAAGTGAATCACCTCCAAAAAAAACTTTGTAGAAGAAGGGAGATGGAGATAAGATGTAAGAAGAAGAAGAAAAGGAGGAAGAACATAAAAAGGAAGAAAATAAACCATAAAACAAGTGGAAGCTAGACCTTCCCATGCTAAAGAAAAGAATTATTGGTGAAGGTAAGTTAGTTTTAGTTGACAGATATTATAAAAGATACAATGAAAAATATAAGGTTAGCGTAGAAGAAATGATGATTATGTACATGTTGGATTTCAAGAATAACTTAATTGAACTTGAAGGAAATATTACTAAGCAACTATTTGAAAAATTAGATGCTAGGAAAAGAAGAGCCATTGATGAAGACTCTAAGATAAGGCAAGATGCCTTAAGTAGAGAAAATCCAGTGATAAAAATGGAAGAAAACCAAAGACTACTTAAAAATTTTAAGCCTCACCTAAGAACTAAACTGAGAATAGTTAAGATAATGGTTGGAATGTATCAGGAGGTTATTGAAGAAACACATAAGGCAATTGACAAGGAGTTATTGCTGGAAAGACCATATGGGAATAAACTACAACCTATTCCCACTAATCCCAAAGAAATTAAAATCAGCGAATCTTTAAAGGAAGCAGATACACAAACTAAAGACAAAGCAATAGAGGTAAGGGAAGAGAAAGAAGATAGATTGGTGCAAACCCTAACACCTTATTTCTTTATTGATAATATTGGCATTTATTTGAACCCATCATTGGATGAAAAAGATCCATTCGAGACATTGGTGAAGGTGATAGACCTTGTTGGAAATCTAACTGCAGAAGAGCCCAAGGATGCAAAACAAGCCATAGGGGTAGAAGGAGACAAGGGGACTCTTCAACAAAAGGCATATACAGATAAATCTCAATCCTAGCAAATAGAGGAAGTCAAGGAAACAAAAGAGGAACCTCGCAGAGGTGAGGCCACCATAGTAGGTAAGGAACAACATCTATTTCTTACCTCGATATTGTTGGGAAGTGGGTCTAGATCACTAACTTCCAACATAGAAGACATGGAAGAATATGATCTAATGAAATTATCAATTTTGGCCTTTGAGAAAGAAAAGGAGAGGTCACTACAAAATTCTGACAAAAGAGCAAAGGTAATCAACAAGGCTATTACAGTTTTTAGAAGAGTTTTATCATCACCACCTACTAGTAGTGGAGGAACCTCGACAGATCAGGTAGAACAAATTTTGGATAGTTTTGATGCAAGCTTCAAAACACTTGAGGAAGTTGCAAGGACAAAAGTTGTTAAGCAATTTGAAGAGAAGAGGTTGGTAGAGTTAACTAAAGGGTTGAAGGAAAACATGAAGACCCTAAATCTGACTAAGAAGACAATCCATAAATGTCTGAAAGAACGTAAAGAATTGTATAACACTTGTATATATTCATATACACATGTAAATAAGATAATTGACATAATTAAAAGGAGGAGGAAACATTGGCTAAGTTATCCAAGCATAATATAGGAAGAAAAGTAACTGATATAAATAAATAAGTTAGCCATATTTTTGACAAGATCAGTGTATTAGAACTGGTGAAAGGGAGAGTAATTAACATACTTAGTGAGCTTAGGAACCTACTTGTTCTTAAGATAGAAATTTTAGAGGCTAAATTAGTAGACTTGGAGCTTGGTATCATGTCTCATACTAGATTCACACCCACAAACCTACACAGTGAGGAGATATCAGGACACACCATAAATGGGTTAACACATGCGGCTAAGATAGTCAAGAAGAGCTGAGAGGCTAATCTTCAAGCCTTAAAGATCAATTTCAGAGATGTACTTTAGACTATAAGTACATAGATATGCCACACAATTTCCATTGATGTCAAATGGGGAGTCCTAGGTAGTGAAAAATTGGAGTAATGTAGATAGAAGAAACGGGGGGTACATACACTGTATAGGCAGTTATAAGGTGTTACCCAATTTTGAACTTTTGAGTTTGGGTTGATGTTCTACACTTAGTCATTTTTCACTAAGTGTTGCCATCAATGCCAAAGGGGTAGATTTTTGGCAAGTGGCTAACAATCTTTTGAATATGAATTATAATAGTATTTAGTTAAGATGGTGGGATGAAGTCTTTATTACCTCAAAATTTAATTAAATTAAAATTAAGCTTCTAAAAATAAATAAATAACCATAAAATGTTCATGTTTATTTAATTTTCACTAGTACAATGCATAATATAACTACTTAAATAGAAGCTAGCTCAAGTAATTAGAAGCTTACTATTGCAATTGGAAAATTTCTCATGAAAGCGGGCAAGGAGAAGACACAAGAAACACAATTTCTTATTGTTCTCAAGAATTCAAGTCACATTTTACTAGACATAATTATGAACCTAAACATTCTAAAATCCCACTAGAAAATAATAATTAATGAAATTCAAGATAATTTTTGGTAGCCAAATATAAATAACATTCAAGATAATGTTAGGTAGCCAAATAAATAATATAATATTAGGCATGCTATATATACTATAAAATATTATATGAATAATTTTTTTAATGATCAATTTAGAAATAAAATTGATGTTTGATAAAGTAATTGACAACTAGTTGTTATAAATATAATCACATTTCAATTGACAAGATATAAAAAATTATAGAGAAATGCAAATTTTATTATGCCGTAGGCATTTTCATTTTGGAAAGCCCCGACCTCTTTTCTATCATCAACGGTTGTAAGTTGTGGAGCTCCCAATGACTACGATTGGGAGCTTGTTGTCTATCCATCCTATAGACAATACACCAACACATTTTTCTTGCAGAGGACCCACCACATTTCTTTCATTTCGATGGCCTATGTCCATATCGTCGCAGTCAGCTGTACTGTCGTCTCGTCAACTACTACAGTCACTACAATGAGTCCTCTACAAAGGCCATTGAAATGTCTTCTCCCATGCGGATTCTTCTCTTAAACATCTTCTCCCCACTATACAACCATGGAAGATCTCTAGAGCGCAGTGGTGGTATAGAGGGAATATACTTCATTTTCTCTGCTTCCTTCGGGGACCCTTCAATAACAGAGAAACACAACCGGTCTCATAAGAACAAAAAAGAAAGATATTATAAGGATTAAAAAGAATTAGTTCTATCTTACCATGTGGACCAAAGATGCCAAGAGAGACAACCTGGGAGCGAAGTAGCGAAGACAAGCACAGTTGGCGACAAGCGATGTATTGAAAGAGAAGAGAGGGATTTGATAGAGATCGGCCACCGCCTTCAACCCAGAACATGTCCAGACATTGGCTATTATACCGATGACATTGTGATTTTCTTGTATTAAAAGAGGATTTAATTGAATGCCTCTTCATCATGGGTAACCACCAGCAGATTGTTCAGCAATAGTCGTGTTCCTTCCCCAATTTCAAATCTCTTTAAAAATGACTCAAACATCCTGCAAGACTCCATCGAAGTTGTGTTCACTATGGTTATTATCACCGTCTTGTTGGACATGGAAGCCCTGTCCAGAGCCAATTTAAGCTCGTCCTGTTCGATCAAATTCCACACCATCAATAAGAAAATCACCACAATTCACTCTTCAAAATATAATTTTTGGTTTCAAAGATTGAAATTTTATCCCAAATTGGGGCTTACTGAATCTTGATTCTTCAGCCGTCCTTGAAATGCGATGTTGACGACATTGGAGATGGTCTGTTTGAAAAGTGGCCTGTTAGAGAGCAGTGTAAGAACTAGTCAACCCTCTCTTCACTTTCAATACATCTCTTCTCGCCAAACATCAACCCTCCTCATTCCTTCAATGTATAACTAGTCGAAAGATCTCCCCCACGAAATGGTGATTAAATAGGGAATTTGCACTTCCTTTGATTACATGCTAAATCTGACTATGGCACCATGATCACTATAGGGAGGCTTCTTGTAAAACCCAAACTTCCGACACAAATGCCACATCAGCAAAAATAATAAATACTAAATAGTCAGTCAACAAATCAAAGGTCAAATGCACAAGTCGACTAGATACAAAGAGATTCTCGATAAAATAGGAATAAAGGAAGTACTATAATACATGTTATATCAACTCAATATAAAGGTTTTGACCAACTTGTCTAAATAACAACTCAAAACAATATCGACCAATTATCAAATAAAAATAATGTAAGATAAAGATTAGATTAAATATGAATTCCATATTAATGATAAAGTAAACAACAAAATTACCAGTACCATGAGGACGAGTACATATGAGCATAAGCACTATAAAGAAATTCCTCCCTGAAAGAAGCTATGGTCACCTATTCACACAAATGTCAAGGGGGAGAATATAGCGGGAGTGCATTTCCAACCTACCATGAAGAATTAACGCTTCCCTGAAATCCTTCCTGACATGAAGGATACCCAGCCCAGCTTGAAGTAGTCTAACAAAGTAAAACTAATATGAGTAATGGAATTGGTGCAAGACAAAATTCATTCTCAACATAAATATAATTACCTTATGTCATAAAATGGAAAACCTCTCTTTCAATAAGTATCCCAAGATGAAATCACAATATAATCTCAAACTCATAGGACATAGGGGTACACCAGATGCACATGAAATAACATAAGCAATAATTTTACTATTTGATACTAAATCAAAGGAACTGATTCCATCTCTCACATATGGAAGCATAAAAGTGATAATGCATTCATACTCTTCTTCCTAAAGTCGAGATTTCTTTTCATTACATGTGGAATGTGCATAACGAAAAGATAAGATTAAGGAAAGCTCAAACATCCTCTTTAAAAAGCTCATCAATGTCATCCTAATACATCTTAATTTTACAACATATATGAAACACTTCTACTACTCTTTATGCATGTATTTAAGGAAATACTCTATATGAATAATGGATGGTTTATTTTATACTCTTCAAGTATCAACTGTAGTATCCAAAGAATTGAGTTACTTTTAGGTCAAATCCCTACGTAAAGTCTTTTAAGATTGAGTATAATTTATACACATAAGTTCCATTGTCATAGTCAAATTTTCACTCAATCACAAAAATATTCTTGAGCTATTTTGATCTCACAATGCATTAGTACGAATCTTTTCCTTTAATTTAAAAGAAATGAAAATAATAGATCCAAACATTTCTCATTGATAGCTAATTATCATGTAGATTTCCATACTCAAAACATAGTACCACTATTATTTAACATCTTCCTCTCCAAATGTGCATTTCAAATTTTGAAAGAAACAGTGTTATGTTAACAATACATATTTAAATTTCATTTCCACTACTAGCACATAAGATGATATATATATAACAAACTATAGAATTTCCACAATCCAAGACCGTTCTCGATAGATTAAAGGGAGAACAACAATAAAACCACATTTGCCAAGATCTAAAAAAAATACGATTTTAGAGTTTCAGGGGTTGGAACATATGGCATTATCCAACAACCTATCGCTTTAAAGAAAATGGAATTAACTTTCTTAATATCTTAAACCGGTCAGCTATAGTTTACTGCTAAACCTCAATTTTAAAAACACAAAATGGCCATGAATTTATGGTATTAAATCCAACATCCATGATAAATGGCAGAGTCAAAGAAATGACACAAAGGTTCCAATCAGTAAACAAGACTGAACATTAAACCCAATGTCAACCATTGAAGTATGGGCATCTAAAATGATGTGAATGTTATTGTCTTTGAGGACTGGGTAAGTCCCATATTTTAATGGAAATACAAATTTAAAACATCTAAATTTCCTACCCAAAGTGACCAATTTTAAATAGAAACTTCCCAGTCAATGAAATTTTAAAAAGTAAGGGAAATTGTCACTAGAAAAGAAATGCCTAGGCGCTACTATTGTGCTGGAACCTACTCCTTTCAAATGATAGCTTTAGGAAAAATGATTCTCACAAAAGCATAGAGGCAAAATACTTGATTTTCAAAAATAATTCTTGGGAACTATGATAAATCTGAAAATATCAGTTCTTGCAATCAAGACACAAGGATTCTTAAAAGAGATACACTTGTCTTTAATACCAATGGAAACAATAGAAATGATTCCCAAGGGAATAAAATTCAATATTGTTTTCTTCCATTTCCATAAATCATACCAAGAATGATGACATCCAATAAACTTCAGACCACCCAAAAAAATAGAAAAAAACACTAAACTATGAAACAAAGTCGTTCTCTATGGCCTCTTGACAAGCAAGAATAAACGTTGAGAGAAAGTCAAATTGAAAGAAAAAAATGACAGAAAATAGGACGTATTGGAAAGAAATCTGCATGAGTTGGAACAAGAGTATATTATACAGGGATATTCAACAAGAAATGAGGCCGAAGCAAACTCTTTTAAACCAACTTTAAAAATCAATCTCTTCTTATGTTTGTTCGCATACATAATTTATCGTGACCTTCATAATTCATTACCAGCCAACCAATTAAGAAAACAAAATAACAAGAAAAGAACTTGGACTATACGGTGTCTCTAATCCAATTTCCTCTGCCAAATTCCTTCCTTGATTTTTGTCTTCCTTTCTTCCAGCGAGCTTCCCCCTTTCTCCAACGGTCCATAATCTGGATTTGTTGTAGAATTGTCCATCCCTGAATGGAACAACATCCGCATTGTGGATGAAGAGCTAAGAAGAATCCGAGCGAAGGAAGCGTGGAGGTTTTCATCAATGGCCCAGTACACAAATCCCACTACTGTTAGGCAAAGCAGGATCTCATGCACGCTCCTCACAATGCTGCGATTAGCCTTCTCCATGTTGGCCCGTAATTTATTTTTTTTACTTAATTCAACCAATTTGTATCCTCAGAAGCAGTTCTCTGTGTGAAATTGATATTTTTAAGGCACATCAGAATGCCAGAGCTATGCATTAATGGCAGAGAATCATTAACCCATTGAGTGAAGAGAGGAGAGAGAACTACCCATCATAAGGTCACAGGGCCAACCATCCCAATAATAAAACATATAAACTTCCTATTTTTATTAAGTTCCATCTCTTTTTAAGAACTCCGCCAAGAGTCTTCCATGCCACCATTTTTTTTTTTTTGATCGATGAAGGGTCGAAGCCGAGATTTTTATATATATAAATATAAACATAAATTAACAAAGTATCTATCATCAATTCCAGTCCACTGTTGCAGGGCCTAATGTTCAAAATGAAATCATTTCAACTTTCAACAACAGTAATCAGCTGAAACTGATATTTGCTTCTAAAACCTTCAAATTTGGTACTTCCTGTTGCAAAAACCATCTGCAAGTTTAAAATTGAAAAACAACGGTCACATTTTGGCACTTGCAGGGAATCGACGGCCCATATTCAAACTGAGACCAGCTTTAAGTCCTGATCGTAGACCCTCTTATTTTTCTTGGGCTTCACGACTTAACCTTTATCTTTAGTCGTGCAACTACAATCACTAACCCACTCAGAAGTCTCCAGCCACATCACCAGTCAGCAGCCAACTAGAATCGAGCAACACGGCAACACTGGCACTATGGACCCGCCTTAACTCCGCAACGGTGACATTCAACAATTGTTGCATGATCGCATAGCCAGGGAATGGGCTATGCGAACATGCGACACACCTCCACGTCACCCGTCTACCTTGCCGCATAACCGCCACCGCTAACACACAGGGTTTGTCGCATGATCGCATAGCATGAAACTGGCTCATGCGTGTTAGTGTTTGAACCTGCAGATTAATCAAATACTCAAATAATCCCAATGGCTGTAACCTAGCAAGTTACAAACTACTAAGGTATTAAGGTTAAAACCTTCTTCACTTCGAGTAATACATACTCAGGCGGGTGTACCTCTATCAATTCAACGTTCAGCTGAGCTCTGAATTGAGAACTAGCTCCTTCACTGCTCTATTACTGCCTTCAAAATCCAAATCAATAAGTTGCTAAAACTCTGAGTATAGCCCAAATCATCCTGATACACAACATCATGATAGAGACTATAAAAATAGCAACACGATACAATGGCTTAAGGATATTCATCCTTCTTCCTTTTAGAGTTAAACTCAGGAAAGGGTTAACCTCGTTTATTGCTTCTACAAAGCACTGAAATACATATTTATGAACTTGTCATAATATGACTCAAGTCTGGAAATTATGCATATGAAGTAAAATTTTAATCAATGATATATTGGATGGTAAACCAATGTAAGTGGATCTAAAACCAGTCCCTTATCCGCTGGGCATCAGAGTCGAACTCTACCTTCACATATATCTATTAAAGCGAATACAATGAAACTCCAATAACATGCCTAACATATCATTGTTTCCATTCCTACACCTGTCATCAAATCCACATATAGATATTCAATTCCCAGAGACCTCCCCTAAGATTTTACTCTTTCCTTGAAAGATACTTAAGCTCAACCCCTACATTCACCTTGTGAAAGATGTATTTAAACTGTCTTACAATTTCAATGCATAAAGAAACTAAAACATTCCACATGTAAAGACAATCAAATTGTAGTAACAGAACTCCAGTGTATTTGTATTAATTTGATAAAATGCATTCGTACAATTTTCCTTGATTTCACAGAAAATCAGGTTCTATATTTCAGACTTCTCCTTTACAAAATATTTTCCAACCTCGATCAACAATAGGAACAGACTATTTATACTAATCAACCATCCTGGAATCCTCAAAAGGATGCAACAAGCTTCGGATGGCTGATAGAAAATTGCGCTAGAAAACAAAAGAAAATACAAACAGAAAGATATTTAATAAAGACAGCAAGGCGTATTTTCAGTTCTGAACAACTTCCGCAGCTGGCACCTTTGTTTGTAGATATTTTCAGAGTAGTTACCAAGTTTGTCATATGAATGATGACCGCCATTACAGGCTAACATACATCATTCTCTGTTTGAACATGCTCTCCCTCAAATTCTGGATCAGGTGCCAAGTGCGATCTATTCTTCTTCCTCCTCCGTCAGCTGGATGACCGGTTTCTTCTTCTTCTTTGTGATTAGCTTTTCCCAAGCTGCCACATCATCATTGGATGGCCAGTCGTAACTCTGCAGCTTCTGTAACAAGTTGACTTGCCGTTCCCATGTAGAATCAGTCACATTTTTAACTTCTGATATAAACTATCAATTATATTGTTAGTTCCTTCCACGTCCAAAGCCTTATTATCTTTTAGGAAGGCATCTTGATTGATGACCAACTGACCCATTGACAGCTTCCAATCTTCCAGCTTAACCACATTTCCATTGTCATCATATACTGGGGGCAGATACTTGCTGTAAAATTTATCAAACATGGCTAACTTAGCCTTTATTTGGTTTGACTTTCCTTTGAAAAACTTTGATGCTGCACTTATTAAGCCAATCCTTTGAAACACATCAGTTACTACTTTTGGGATATCAGGCCTGTGTTCTTGTAAACTGTCAAGCTTATCAAACAATAAATTCCTCCCAAACCAAATACTATAGAGTGGTTCCAAGGTGGCCAAATAGTCATTCACCTTTTGATTGGTCTGATGTAATAGGCTGACTGACTTATGAACTGCATCCATCCTGTCCTTTATTTTGTCCTTCCTGTACTGCACTATTTTGGCTATAGTGTCCAGGGATGCATCCAATTTCACCTTTTCCAAGTCTTCAGCAGGTCCCTCAGTTGCCTCCAAATTTACTTGAACAGGTACCTCAACTTGCAAAGGAGGAGGAGGAATTATTTTTGAGGCTTCCTCAAGTTTGACATTTATTTCTACCAGCTCATCTTCCAACTGTTTGATCCTCATCATTTTTAGATCTCTGTCCTTGGCTACCATGCTTGAACTCTCAAACAATTTGGCATATCTTTCTGACAGCTGAGCTGTCTTGGCTTCATTCAGATTAGCCCAATGAGTTATTGCCTTGGAGACTTCAAGGTCTGTTGTATTTTGTACAGTCCATATAATTTTATTCCCCTCCATCTTATCCTCTATACTCAATAGGGATGGCTTTTGAGTTTTGGGATTCATGGACCACATTGCAACATCCTGGGACTTAGGGTCATAGCCACTTCCTCTAATCATGTCACCAATGTGAACTTCATATGATAGGCTACCCTCTGGTTGCTTTCTCAGTTGATCAATGAGGAATGCAGAAGTCAGATCCCATCCTAGGGTTAACAACATTCCACTTGATTTAACCAAATCTCTGGCTTCGTCCACTGTGATGGGATCAAGGCTAGGATCATATGAAGCAGGAGCTCTCAAAGTTTCTTCACTTGGCTCCATACCTTCAGGCAGAGCTTTCTTCACTTCTTGCTGCTTGTTCCAAATGAGAAAACTCTTGAACTCATCAGTCTTAATGAACTGATCATCACTCAAGAATTCCTCTTGATAGACCTCTCTGATATCCTTCTCTAACCATAAGGACTTTTCTCTGTCTTCTTGCTCAATGGCTATCTTCTTGCCTGCTCTTATTGCTTTCCTCAATTGATGATGATATGGCCTATCACCTGGTACAAGAGCAGATGCTCTGTCAATTTCCCTTCTTTGTCTCACATGCCTTGAAGGTTCACCTTCCTCAAGCCTCTGTCTCTTCAATGGTGGCTCTGAGATATCCTGCATTTCTGGTTGATCTTGAGTAAGATCAACAACTGGTGGTCTCTCAACCTGTGGAGGACTTTCTTCTTCTTGTGACTCATCAGTGAATTCTTCCTCATCAGAAGATGAATACTCTTTCTTCTTCTTCTTCTCTGGCTCATTCTAATCAATCAAGCCTTCCAATTGATTTGCCAAGGTGTCATACTTTTCAATCATCCCATCAATCCTCTTCAAATAAGGAAGATCAAGGAAAAAACCCTCAAAAGGAATCTGAGATGCTTTCAACTGGTTGGACAAATCGACTAAATCAAAGAATCTGTACCATCTCCTTTTAACTTCATCTTCATCTAAGATGTTTCTGATCACATCTTCTTCATCCAAACCTTCATGCTCTTTGATCACACCAATGTTTGGGATGTAAGTCATCCTGGCAGTCTTGATGAAATCCTCAGGATCTATGTGCCTACAAGCACCAGTAACCATTTTGAATTGTTGTAGCCATGCACTGATTTGAGGAAAAGCCCTCTTTCCTATCAGGAAATCACCTACCTTGAATTGCCTAGGTGTGAATGTACCCTTTCTGTGAGGGGCCAGGAGCTCTTTATCTGTACACATAAGCTGCCAAACAAATTCCAAACAAGCCAACCTCGGAGGCACATACTTTGGTAATAAATGTGGGGGTTGGGGACAGCCATAAACTCTGATAATTGTGGAATTATCTCCCAAGTAGAAATCACCCCAATTGTGATTTCCATCCCACTTATCCACATACTGCAATGGTCTTAAAAGCCTGAGGACTCTAGGAGATAACCTACTGACATTTATACCTAGCATCCTGATAATTGGATAAACAATGAAATTCTGAAAAACACAAAAATCTGCCTCATTAGATGTAGAATTCCATATCCTCACCCACAACTGCACTGGGTTGTGCTGATCCTTGAAATTGAACCTTGGTTTTAACATGTTTGCATCAAAACTGTTGATGTTGAAAAATAGAATCAAATGCATTAATAGAGAATAATGCATGAACTCAATAGGGCTTTTACTTTCTTGGACAGACATTAGCCCCTGATGCATCCTATCGATCACATACTGGATGTAATCATAGTCAGTGTTTACCAAAGGATTTTGAATATCCAGGATGATCATCAGCAAGTCAGCTGGTAAAAATTCTGCATTCCCATCCATTCCCAAAACTCTACATAATGCATAACAAGTATATCTCATATAATGATGAAGGGATTTGAACTAGTATGGGGCATTCATGTTAGCAAGAAGGAGGGCTATATATTTGTCCTGTTTTGGCATATGCTTAACCAATTGGTCTTTTACTGACCCTACATTGCTTCTGTATCTTGCCTTTTCTTTGTTCAAATCAATCTCAGTGGAAAAGGACGTGTAAAGACCAAAAGCTTTCATAAAAGATCCCCTATCAAGAGTAACTAAGGGTGATTGGTCTTCTTTTCTGATTGTCCTTGAGATAGGGTCATATCTTCTGGCTAGGGCAACAATTAAATCAATATCTAGGAAAACGTCAGGGACAACCAGTTTTCCTACTCCTAGCACCCAACCATTACATACAGGAACATGCTTATTTCTATTACCGTAAAAGAAATTGAAAATGGTGTAACCTGTGAATTCCGGAGTGATTGGGTCTCTACACCATTCCAAAAGATCTTGACACATGTCATCAGCAGCCCTCTTGTTCTGACTGGAGCCCGGCAACAGTTTCAGGAATTCATCTGAAAAATTAGGCTTATTCTTGTCCTCACCAGCTTTGGACTTGGCCTCACCACTGGAAGACGCTGCACTCTTCTCAGGTTGACTCATCTTTGCTACAGGAACACCTTCAATTCTCTGTATCTCAAATTCTTTTATGCTCGAAAATGCTCTGGACAGACATAAACTCTCAATAACTGAAACTTGAACAAATAAACAACGAGCTTCAACTTATTTATCGATATGAATCCAAGGTGTGCAACTACCACAGTTAATGTAAATCTCCTTAATGGATCCCATATTCAATTTCATGTACCCCCAGATTTCAAATTTTGAGCTCGCCATGTCCGGATGTTGACAGATAAATTAAACTACTTGAAAACAAGGTGAAGAGGGAATGATCAGGATTCTGTACTTTTAAACTGTTTGCGTCATGCAATCTTTCTTCTTGAAGCTGATTTGATGGCTTATTGGTTTTATGTCCATATCAACAAAGTACTTTATCTATGTGGCAACGGTCCTTTTTCTTTTTCCTTTATGACTTTTTCCATCTGAGCTCATTTAGCGAACCAGCGACTAATGGCTTCTCTTAATCACTGAATAGAATGCTAACCCTAGCTATCAACCGGAGAACTGGCGACCACTGGCTTCGCTAGTTCTCTGAATCTTTGTTTGACCCTGGTTCACATCTGGAGAACTAGCGACTATTAGCTTCGCGGGTTCTCAGAATCCTATCCTTAACCATCCAAGCATTTCGCGAATCAGCGAACAAAGGGTTCCCACTTACACAGTTAACCTGCAATTACCATTTGGCAAACTAGCGAACAAAACCATCTCCCATTCTCTTAATGTTATGACTGACGGTCAATTTTCCTGGAGATCTAGCGAACAAAGGGTTCGCGCATTCGCTAAAAGATATACTTAACCGCTTGACTGTCTGGAGAACTGGCGAACACTGGCTTCGCTGAGTCACTAAATCATTTAACTTAATCATCACTTTATACCAGGATTCCAGATTGACCGTTGATCTTCATCAATCGATGGCTATTGCTAGTTCTCTGAATAACAAAACCCTTGACCATTTTATTCTGAGAATCAGCGAACAAAGAGCATTCGCTAGTTCTCCAAATACTCTATATCAGTGACAATTTCATTTCGAGAATAAGCGACTGAAGCCTTAAAACTTATCATCCATTGATTCTCTTATTCGCCAGATTGCTTTAACCTTTACCTTTTTATTAAGAGAACTAGCGACCAAAGGCTTCGCTGAATCGCTGAATGGTTTAGCATATCACCAACTTATTCCGAGAATCAGCGAACAAAGAAAACTTATCTCTGCTGAAATCCTTTTGGGCAAACCATCAGAACCGCCAAATTTAGAGGATAGCATTATTTTCATTTAGTCGCTCATTCGCCAGATCAAATATGCAGGACCCACAGATATCTTGAGATTAAAACAGGGCCGTTGATCTTGAAAGCAATCCACGGTCTTCGCTAATTCTCTAGTTGAAACAACCCTTGACCGCCAGATTCTGAGAACAAGCAAACACAGAGCATTCGCTGAATCACCAGATTGTTTCAAAAGACCGCCAAATATTGCGAGAACTGGAGATAACCGCCATTCGCTAGTTCTCGGAAAGGAAAATGAAACCACCGAAACACTTGGAGACTTAGCGAACAAAGGGTTAAAAGCTTGGCTTTAATGCATTCGCCAATTCGCTGGATGTTTGGGATAACCGCTGGAGGATCTAGAGAACTGGCGACTGAGACCTTAATAATGAACATGAACATGACTCATTCACTGAATCGCTAAATGGTTTTGACCTTTGATAATACATTTCCCGATTCAGCGAACACTAAGGGAAAATACGCATGTGCACAAATAGCAACTTAAGTGATTTAAAGGTAACCAAGAAAAAGAAACAAGAAGGCCACATGAAGTTTGGAAATGAATGGAAACATTTTGGAAGACAAGACCTAGGGTAAGGGTTTTCCTGAACATGTCAAGACCATTTTCACGACACTTTACAAACCCTAGTCCAGGAAAAACACTCGCATGGAGACCTAAACCATGAATTGGACTTCAAACCTTGAAAAATTTTAGGATACCCAACAGTGGCTCCATCTGAGGATGCTTGATTGTAAGATCAAGGCAAGAAACCATGAATCTCTGGGAGGCAGACCACAAAACCTAAACCTAAAACGAGAAGCAAACACACCTATACATATAATACAAGCCTACTGTGCATGGAAAAAGAACTTTCAACTGAAGAAAAATTTCAAGAATTGTCCATGCACTGGCAATTCTTGCTCTTCACCATCCATACCTTGCAGAAAATAGGAATCTTTGCCATGAATTTGACAAACAATGAAAGGACCCATCCATAAGGACTCAAATTTTTTATGTTTCCCTTTGTCTTCAAATCTAGCATTCCATTGAAGAACCATGTCACCAGGCTGAAATTTTCTTACAGTAGCCCTTTTATCAAAAAGATACTTCATTTTTCGCTGCAGTTTGATGTTATTTTTCTGCCCTTCCCTTCTTATCTCATCCAACTCAATCAGCTGAACCATCCTATCTTGCAGTGGGTTGCTGATTTCAATATCTTCCTCTTGCATAAACTTGTAGATGGGAAGGAAATTATTAATTGGCAATCTTGTCTTTGCACCATAGACCATTTCAAAAGGGCATTTCCCTGTGGCCTTTTTCTAGGAAATTCTATCAGCCCATAGTGCTAACTTTAACTTCTCATGCCAACCTCTTTTGTTCTTTTCCAAGGTCTTCTTCAGAATTTGCAAAATGCTCTTATTGCTAGACTCAGCTTGTCCATTGGCCTGTGGGTGATATGGGCTTGAATAAGACAAGATAACTCCCATTTCATCACAAAAATTAGTAATTTCCTAAGACCTAAAACTCATTGCATTGTCTACAACCAATTTGATTGGGACACCAAATCTTGTGATTATGTTGTTCATCAGGAAATCAATCACCACAGCACTTGTTGCTCCTCTAGTGGGAATAGCTTCTATCCACTTGGTGAAGTAATCAGTAGCCACCAAAATGTGACTATGTCTTCCACTAGATTTTTCAGAGAACTCTCCAATAAAATCCATACCCCACATTGCAAAAGGGGCTTCTGCAACAACTGGATTTAACAACAATGCACCTGAAAATTTTAGTTTCTTTGAGAACCTTTGACAAGGTTCACACTTTCTAACATAAGAGTGGGTGTCTTTAAACAATACAGGCCAATAATATCCTGCCCTTAAAATTTTATGAGCTGTTGACCGAGCAGAATAATGCCCTCCACACATTCCAGAATGCATTTCTTTTAGCACTTTCTCTGATTGATGTTCATCCAAACAGAAGAGCAAAATGCCATCATTGTCTTTCCAGTATAAATCACCTTGAATGAGGACATATCTTTGAGCCTATAATCTCAAGCTTCTTCTCTGATTATCATTCAATTCAGGTGGACATTTAGCATTTTTAATAAAATAAACAAGATCCTTGTACCAGGGTTGCATTTCAATACTAGTAACTGTATCAACATTAGCAGCAACATTATTTATCTGGACAAGGTCCATGTTTTCCTCAGTCATTAACTTTGCAAGTCCCAATCCTCTTACCAATTTGGTAATGTGAATCTCAAGGTCAAACTCTTGAATCCTGTTTATCCATTTACATATCTTCCCTGTAACTTCACTCTGTATCAAGATATCCTTTACTGCAGCATGGGGTACATAAGCATTAACCTTTGCACAAACCAAATACGGTCTGAAAGCCTTGACTACTTTCACAAGTGCATAAGCTTGCTTTTCCATTATTTCATAATTTAATTCAGCAGATTGTAAAGATTTGCTGAAAAAAGCTATAGGATGTTCATATCCTTCTTGATCTTTCTGCAGAAGGACAGCTGCAATAGTATGGAAAGATGCAAAAGAAAACAGGGAAAAAGGTTTCAAATAGTCAGGTGATACCAAAACAGGAGCTTCTTGAATTGTTTGTTTAATTTTTTCAAAAGCTTGCTGAGCTTCCAGGTTCCATTCAAATTTCATTCCCTTTTTAAGGAACTTAACTATTGGCTTGACCAACTCAGCAAAGTTGGCAATGAATCTTCTCACAAAATTTATTTGCCCCAAAAATGATTGTACACCCTTTATGTTCTTTGGTGGGGGGACCCTTTTTATGGCTTCCACTCTTTCAGGATCAATCCTGACTCCTTCTTTTGATACTATGTGTCCCAGTAGTTTTCCTTCTGTCACTGCAAATTGACATTTTCTGGGATTCAAGGACACACCAAACTCTAAGGCCTTGAGAAAAATCCTTTCTAAATGAGAACAATGATCATCAGCCCTTTTGGAAAAAGCAGTGAGATCATCTTGATACACTACCATTAAGACATTGATCATTTCTTTGAAAGCAACATCCATGGCTCTCTGAAAAGTTGCCCTAGCATTTTTTAGACCAAAAGGCATGCGAACATATACATAAGTTCCCCAAGGAGTTGTAAAGGCTGTCTTGAATTGCTCTGATTCTTTGACTAGCACTTGGTTATACCCTGAGAAACCATCCATCATTGACAGGAGTTCACATCTAGTCACCCTATGCAGCATGGCCTCCATATTAGGCAATCCATAATTATCCTTGAGTGATGCCACATTTAGGTTCCTAAAATCAACACAAAGCCGGATGTCACCATTTTTCTTCCTCACTGGTACAAGGTTTGAAACCCAAGTTGAGTGCCTAATTGGCTCAATAATACCAGCATCTCTCAGTTTTGTCAACTCAACTTGCATTTTGGTGGCCAGTAAAGGATTAATGGGTCTCTGCTTTTGTCTAAAGGGTGTGGTTTCCTCCTTTAGAGGAACTTCATGCTGGAATAAATCAGCCCTATAAGCTTTGAGGTCATCATATGACCAGGAAAACACATGTTTGTACTTTTTCAACAGTCTGATCAAGTTGCCTCTGATCTCCCTACTCAATTTCTTTCCAATGTATACCATTTGTGGGGAATTTTCTGATCCTAGGTTTATCTCCTCTAAGTCTTCCAATTTTGCATTAGACTTTTGGGATAGACAACCATCATTTATTTTAAACATTCCCTCCAATTCTACTAGTCCTTTGGGTATATGATTAGAAAGTAATTGGACTATTTCATTTCCCATGATGTATTCTTTTCCTTCAATACATTCCTGCACCTCATTGAAATCTATCTGTTGACCATCATATTGATCCAGGCCTTGAAGGAATCTAAGGATATCAAGATCATCCTCAAAAACTTGCCAATTGTACACATTGTCAGGAACTGCAGGCCTAGTCTTAGTTTCCAACATGGAAACACCAGAGAGGGTGATATCATTGTTTTTCAAAGCAACATTAGCAAGAAAGTCTGCCATGATGTTATTTGACCTTTCTACCCAGAGCAGATTAAAAGCTTCAAAAACTTCTAATCTATCCCAGACAGCATGCTTATATAACTTGAGTTTCTCATCCTTAGAAGCATATTGGGATCTTACTTGGGCTACAATCAATTGGGAGTCACCATGAACTTTTAAACATTTAATACCATGCTTTATGGCTACATCTAATCCCGAGATCAGGGCCTCATATTCAGCAGTATTATTTGTACAACTGAAAGTCAACAAGAAGGAGTACTTGAAAGTATTACCTAATGGGGAAATGAAAACAACACCAGCTCCTGATCCTTCTTTGGAGCATCCACCATCAAAAAACATTTGCCACAAGCTATCTTGTTGCATCATCAATTCTTCCACAATTGGGTCTGTGTTCTTCAACTGAGGTAACACTTCTTCAATGACAAAATTGTTCATGTCAATATCTACAAAACAATTAAGGGCTTCCAGAGCAACCATTTCCACCATAACTAAGGAACGGGGCTCCCTGTACAACTTTACTTCTGTCCCATTCACTGGAATAGTGGCATAAGATAGATCTAGTTCCAGCTTTCCACCCACTGTTGCAGCCCATTGTCTTGACAATAACATGCCATAGTGAGGCTCTGTATCTACAACAACTACATCCATTTTGTATGTAGCCTCTGGAAATGCAGAAATTTTTACCTCGATTCCAACCAAAGTCCCCACAACAGGCACTACCCTATTATCCATTGCATAACACCTGCCATTAGAAGTGTCAACTTGCAATCCCAATTCTTTCATTACATGATATGGCATCACAGTTGTGGCAGCACCAGAGTCTATCATACAATTTTTTAACAACAAGTCATTCACAATTAAAGTGACATAAAAGGGATTGATGGAAGAAGTTTCTTGTGTTACAATTGTCCCAACACATACATCTGAGATGGGAATAGGCCTTTTCATAGAACTCCCTTCTTCTTGTTTGGTAGGAGCAAATCTCTGCTCATTTATAAGAGCCAAGGCTGCTGTCTTGTGCTCTTCTATTTTCAACATTTCAAGTAGAGGGATGGACACTTTCATCTGAGACAACGCATGTCTCATATCAAATGCAGGGGAATCAGCAGGAGAATCAGATTGATCCTTTGTCCTACCAGTTTTCTTTTTGATCTTGTCAGCACTAACTTCCTCCACTTTCTTCTTTTCACTCACAAGTTCTTGATCCTTGCCATCTATAACATTGGACTTTGGGAAACCCTTATCCTGAGGACTACCTTTGATGAATACTGATCTAGGAATTCCCTGTTCGTTATCCACCTTTCGGTTCCTCAAATTGTATGAGGATCTTGCTTGTGTTATGGCAGCCACAGTTAAGTTTTTGATTTCCTCTTCATTGGGCTTCCTCCATTGCTTCTCATCTGATCTGGATCCCACCATATGAGTTTTATAATCATTATTATCAAATTCTTCAGGATCAGATTGAGTAAATATTTGTTGCTCATAATCAGAGAAAATCTTTCTCTTATGATCAACATCTGGACAGCTTGCTTCATCATCTGAGGACACAAAATCCTCTATTGGATCTGTAGTAAACATGTTAATGGCAGGCTTTTTAGATTCTTCATAATCTCCTGCACATGAGTTATCAGCCTCTTCTCCTAAGGCTTGGGCCACAACACACTGGAAAGGTGAATGAGGCATATTACAAGCTACACACCAAGGAGTGTTTTCTACATTGTGTGTAGTATTCTTCTTTAAGGGATCTGGGGTATCTCTCCCTTTTTGTACCTCATTACTGTCAAGAACAGGTCTCCCATCCTTCCAATTAGTTTTGTAAGGCATGTCTCTCAAATTAGGGGCCTTGTCCTGCCTTTGATAAGGGGGTCTTGCATCTTGAAAGTTTCTACCACCTTTATCAAATCTTGTTGGGAACTCCTTGTTAGCACCCTGTCCTTTATCCTCCTCTTTAAAAGACCTTGCATGTTGTGGTCTGGTCTCTTTCCACAATTTACCCTCATCCCTCTTGTACATTTGGCCAGATGCCTTTCGGTTACTCTCAATATTTATGGCCAACTTAAATGCATCCCTAAGGGTGCGGGGATTTTTATCTCTTAAGAGATAAGACATTTTACCATCCATGGAATTGAAATAGGTGGTCATGCAAACTGCATCATCCAACCTCAAAACCTGGAACAATTTGTACATAGCCTTTTGAAACCGGCTATTGAATTCTGACATGCTCTCATTATAATTTTTCTTGATATTATTGAATTCATTGAGCATGTAACTAGAATTCACATGTTCAGCATACTGCTCCTTAAAACTCCTGACAAATTCATCCCATGAAGCAATACTGTTCTTAGGTAACCCTCTGTACCAATCCCTAGCATCTTCAATCAATGATTGGACAAAAAGTTTCATAATGACATCTTCATGCTCAATCTCATAGTCATTAACTTTATCTATGAAAAACTTCAAATGCTCTTCATAGGTAATAACATTATTCCCAGTGAATAATGGGATCTTCTTCATGATTTCATTAGGAATGGCATTAGGTTGGCCAGGAATACCATCAAAAAACAAGGGCCTATATCTATCCAAATGAACTAGTCGTCTTTGGATAGTTGGCTGATTTGAAGGGGTAATTGCAACATTTTGACAGGGTATAGTTCCCACTGTACCCTGAGAAACCAAGGGAACTTGACTAGGAAATTGTCCAGATGGATATTTTCCAGAGTGAAAGGCTTCAGTATTTGGAATTGCAATGTTAGGCTGACTGGATGAAGTTGTTCCTATGGTAATAGGGACAGAACTACTAGCAGATGTATTCATGTTAGCATGTAGGAAAGTAATCTTCCTTTTCATTTCATCTGCAGCAGCCTCTAACTCAAGTTTCTCAAGTTGCATAGCCAAATCCTCCTTTGCTTTCCTAGCTTTGTCTAAATCTGCACTAGCTTGAGTAGGCACATTAGGAATGGGCACAACCTTCTTCGGTTCATTTATAGCAACACCCACCACCTTTTGTTTTCCCTTATCAGGGATTTCCTTGGGAGCAATTTTAATCTCCTTGTTTATTTTGATTTCAGAGGGATTCAGTTGTCTTAAGACATGACCTGTTCCCTCAAATTCACTTTGTTTGGGCCTGGTATCCTGAGCTTGCTTTCTCAAAGCTTGCATATCACCAAACAATTCTTTATCCAAACCTTGTACATCCTGGTTTAGATCACTAACATGGGTCTCATTTCTCCTGGTTCTTTTGAGGAGTTCTTCCCTTTCCAGAAGTAATTCACGAAGCTGTTGTTCCCTTATCTTCGTTCTATTAGCAATTTCAGCTAATTGCTCACATTCCTTTTCTCTCAAAGAAATCACTTCCTCTCTTAACTTCTCAGAATCATAAGAAGTTGTTTCAGCAGTAGAGGTTTCATCAGGTTGTTCAAGGGTTTCTCTAGCAGGAAAAAAACCTACTTCTGTGACTACTTCTTTCTGCATATAGACCTCTGGTGCGACCCTTTTGACATGCTCAGGATCGCTAGAAGACGAAGAAGTTTCATGAGGAAGTGGAACACGAAATCTTTCTCAAGAATGAGCCTGGGAACTAGCATTATTTTGGCCTCTCCTAGACCATTGCTTTCTGCTTGGTGTGTGGAGTTCATCCCCTATATTATCTTCTGGATGATCCCTATAATACGACCTAGTGTTCCTTGGTCGACTCATTGTAAATGACAACAATGTTTACAAAATTTTACAAATAACAGCAACTGGTAACACAGATTTCTTTAGAGTCACCACCCACTACTCAAGCAGGAATGAAAAAGTATTTTTACTGGTCTACAAACATACAATAGACAAGATCTGCACTAACCTATTGCAGGCTATCAAAATAAATCTCGAGTAGAGTCGCCAATTTTGTTAGTGTTTGAACCTGCAGATTAATCAAATACTCAAATAATCCCAATGGCTGTAACCTAGCAAGTTACAAACTACTAAGGTATTAAGGTTAAAACCTTCTTCACTTCGAGTAATACATACTCAGGCGGGTGTACCTTTATCAATTCAACGTTCAGCTGAGCTCTGAATTGAGAACTAGCTCCTTCACTGCTCTGTTACTGCCTTCAAAATCCAAATCAATAAGTTGCTAAAACTCTGAGTATAGCCCAAATCATCCTGATACACAACATCATGATATAGACTATAAAAACAACAACAAGATACAATGGCTTAAGGATATTCAGCCTTCTTCCTTTTAGAGTTAAACTCAGGAAAGGGTTAACCTCGTTTATTGCTTCTACAAAGCACTGAAATACATATTTATGAACTTGTCATAATATGACTCAAGTCTGGAAATTATGCATATGAAGTAAAATTTTAATCAATGATATATTGGATGGTAAACCAATGTAAGTGGATCTAAAACCAGTCCCTTATCCGCTGGGCATCAGAGTCAAACTCTACCTTCACATATATCTATTAAAGCGAATACAATGAAACTCCAATAACATGCCTAACATATCATTGTTTCCATTCCTACACCTGTCATCAAATCCACATATAGATATTCAATTCCTAGAGACCTCCCCTAAGATTTTACTCTTTCCTTGAAAGATACTTAAGCTCAACCCCTACATTCACCTTGTGAAAGATGTATTTAAACTGTCTTACAATTTAAATGCATAAAGAAACTAAAACATTCCACATGTAAAGACAATCAAATTGTAGTAACAGAACTCCAGTGTATTTGTATTAATTTGATAAAATGCATTCGTACAATTTTCCTTGATTTCACAGAAAATCAGGTTCTATATTTCAAACCTCTCCTTTACAAAATATTTTCCAACCTCGATCAATAATAGGAACAGACTATTTATACTAATCAACCATCCTGGAATCCTCGAAAGGATGCAACAAGCTTCGGATGGCTGATAGAAAATTGCGCTAGAAAACAAAAGAAAATACAAATAGAAAGATATTTAATAAAGACAGCAAGGCGTATTTTCAGTTCTGAACAACTTCCGCAGCTGGCACCTTTGTTTGTAGATATTTTCAGAGCAGTTACCAAGTTTGTCATATGAATGATGACCGCCATTACAGGCTAACTTACATCATTCTCTATTTGAACACGCTCTCCCTCAAATTCTGGATCAGGTGCCAAGTGCGATCTATTCTTCTTTCTCCTCCGTCAGCTGGATGACCGGTTTCTTCTTCTTCTTTGTGATTAGCTTTTCCCAAGCTGCCACATCATCATCGGATGGCCAGTCGTAACTCTGCAGCTCCTGTAACAAGTTGACTTGCCGTTCCCATGTAGAATCAGTCACATTTTTAACTTCTGATATAAACTTGATGCAGTCACTTTCAACTTTGAATAAACTATCAATTATATTGTTAGTTCCTTCCACGTCCAAAGCCTTATTATCTTTTAGGAAGGCATCTTGATTGATGACCAACTGACCCATTGACAGCTTCCAATCTTCCAGCTTAACCACATTTCCATTGTCATCATATACTGGGGGCAGATACTTGCTGTAATCTTTATCAAACATGGCTAACTTAGCCTTTATTTGGTTTGACTTTCCTTTGAAAAAATATGATGCTGCACTTATTAAGCCAATCCTTTCAAACACATTAGTTACTACTTTTGGGATATCAGGCCTGTGTTCTTGTAAACTGTCAAGCTTATCAAACAATAAATTCCTCCCAGACCAAATACTATAGAGTGGTTCCAAGGTGGAAAAATAGTCATTCACCTTTTGATTGGTCTGATGTAATAGGCTGACTGACTTATGAACTGCATCCATCCTATCCTTTATTTTGTCCTGCCTGTACTGCACTATTTTGGCTATAGTGTCCAGGGATGCATCTAATTTCACCTTTTCCAAGTCTTCAGCAGGTCCCTCAGTTGCCTCCAAATTTACCTGAACAGGTACCTCAACTTGCAAAGGAGGAGGAGGAATTATTTTTGAGGCTTCCTCAAGTTTGACATTTATTTCTGCCAGCTCATCTTCCAACTGTTTGATCCTCATCATTTTCAGATCTCTGTCCTTGGCTACCATGCTTGAACTCTCAAACAATTTGGCATATCTTTCTGACAGTTGAGCTGTCTTGGCTTCATTCAGATTAGCCCAATGAGTTACTGCCTTGGAGACTTCAAGGTCTGTTGTATTTTGTACAGTCCATATAATTTTATTCCCCTCCATCTTATCCTCTATACTCAATAGGGATGGCTTTTGAGTTTTGGGATCCATGGACCACATTGCAACAGCCTGGGACTTAGGGTCATAGCCACTTCCTCTAATCATGTCACCAATGTGAACTTCATATGATAGGCTACCCTCTGGTTGCTTTCTTAGTTGATCAATGAGAAATGCAGAAGTCAGATCCCATCCTGGGGTTAACAACATTCCACTTGATTTAACCAAATCTCTACCTTCATCCACTGTGATGGGATCAAGGCTAGGATCATATGAAGCAAGAGCTCTCAAAGTTTCTTCACTTGGCTCCATACCTTCAGCCAGAGCTTTCTTCACTTCTTGCTGCTTGTTCCAAATGAGAAAACTCTTGAACTCATCAGTCTTAATGAGCTGATCATCACTCAAGAATTCCTCTTGATAGACCTCTCTGATATCCTTCTCTAACCATAAGGACTTTTCTCTGTCTTCTTGCTCAATGGCTATCTTCTTGCCTGCTCTTATTGCTTTCCTCAATTGATGATGATATGGCCTATCACCTGGTACAAGAGCAGATGCTCTGTCAATTTCCCTTCTTTGTCTCAAATGCCTTGAAGGTTCACCTTCCTCAAGCCTCTGTCTCTTTAATGGTGGCTCTGAGATATCCTCCATTTCTGGTTGATCTTGAGTAAGATCAACAACTGGTGGTCTCTCAACCTATGGAGGACTTTCTTCTTCTTGTGACTCATCAGTGAATTCTTCCTCATCAGAAGATGAATACTCTTTCTTCTTCTTCTTCTCTAGCTCATTTTGATCAATCAAGCCTTCCAATTGATTTGCCAAGGTGTCATACTTTTCAATCATCCCATCAATCCTCTTCAAATAAGGAAGATCAGGGAAAAAACCCTGAAAAGGAATCTGAGATGCTTTCAACTGGTTGGACAAATCGACTAAATCAAAGAATCTGTACCATCTCCTTTTAACTTCATCTTCATCTAAGATGTTTCTGATCACATCTTCTTCATCCAAACCTTCATGCTCTTTGATCACACCAATGTTTGGGATGTAAGTCATCCTGGCAGTCTTGATGAAATCCTCAGGATCTATGTGCCTACAAGCACCAGTAACCATTTTGAATTGTTGTAGCCATGCACTGATTTGAGGAAAAGCCCTCTTTCCTATCAGGAAATCACCTACCTTGAATTGCCTAGGTGTGAATGTACCCTTTCTGTGAGGGGCCAGGAGCTCTTTATCTGTACACATAAGCTGCCAAACAAATTCCAAACAAGCCAACCTCGGAGGCACATACTTTGGTAATAAATGTGGGGGTTGGGGACAGCCATAAACTTTGATAATTGTGGAATTATCTCCCAAGTAGAAATCACCCCAATTGTGATTTCCATCCCACTTATCCACATACTGCAATGGTCTTAAAAGCCTGAGGACTCTAGGAGATAACCTAGTGACATTTATACCTAGCATCCTGATAATTGGATAAGTAATGAAATTCTGAAAAACAAAAAAATCTGCCTCATTAGATGTAGAATTCCATATCCTCACCCACAACTGCACTGGGTTGTGCTGATCCTTGAAATTGAACCTTGGTTTTAACATGTTTGCATCAGAACTGTTGATGTTGAAAAATAGAATCAAATGCATTAATAGAGAATAATGCATGAACTCAATAGGGCTTTTACTTTATTGGACAGACATTAGCCCCTGATGCATCCTATCGATCACATACTGGATGTAATCATAGTCAGTGTTTACCAAAGGATTTTGAATATCCAAGATGATCATCAGCAAGTCAGCTGGTAAAAATTCTGCATTCCCATCCATTCCCAAAACTCTACATAATGCATAACAAGTATATCTCATATAATGATGAAGGGATTTGAACTGGTATGGGGCATTCATGTTAGCAAGAAGGGGGGCTATATATTTGTCTTGTTTTGGCATATGCTTAACCAATTGGTCTTTTACTGACCCTACATTGCTTCTGTATCTTGCCTTTTCTTTGTTCAAATCAATCTCAGTGGAAAAGGACGTGTAAAGACCAAAAGCTTTCATAAAAGATCCCCTATCAAGAGTAACTAAGGGTGATTGGTCTTCTTTTCTGATTGTCCTTGAGATAGGGTCATATCTTCTGGCTAGGGCAACAATTAAATCAATATCTAGGAAAACGTCAGGGACAACCATTTTTCCTACTCCTAGCACCCAACCATTACATACAGGAACATGCTTATTTCTATTACCGTAAAAGAAATTGAAAATGGTGTAACCTGTGAATTCCGGAGTGATTGGGTCTCTACACCGTTCCAAAAGATCTTGAAACACGTCATCAGCAGCCCTCTTGTTCTGACTGGAGCCCGGCAACAGTTTCAGGAATTCATCTGAAAAATTAGGCTTATTCTTGTCCTCACCAGCTTTGGAATTGGCCTCACCACTGGAAGACGCTGCACTCTTCTCAGGTTGACTCATATTTGCTATAGGAACACCTTCAATTCTCTGTATCTCAAATGCTTTTATGCTCGAAAATGCTCTAGACAGACAGAAACTCTCAATAACTGAAACTTGAACAAATAAACAATGAGCTTCAACTTATTTATCGATATGAATCCAAGGTGTGCAACTACCACAGTTAATGTAAATCTCCTTAATGGATCCCATATTCAATTTCATGTACCCCCAGATTTCAAATTTTGAGCTCGCCATGTCCGGATGTTGACAGATAAATTAAACTACTTGAAAACAAGGTGAAGAGGGAATGATCAGGATTCTGTACTTTTAAACTGTTTGCGTCATGCAATCTTTCTTCTTGAAGCTGATTTGATGGCTTACTGGTTTTATGTCCATATCGACAAAGTACTTTATCTATGTGGCAACGGTCCTTTTTCTTTTTCCTTTATGACTTTTTCCATCTGAGCTCATTTAGCGAACCAGCGACTAATGGCTTCTCTTAATCACTGAATAGAACGCTAACCCTAGCTATCAACCGGAGAACTGGCGACCACTGGCTTCGCTAGTTCTCTGAATCTTTGTTTGATCCTGGTTCACATCTGGAGAACTAGTGACTATTAGCTTCGCGGGTTCTCAGAATCCTATCCTTAACCATCCAAGCATTTCGTGAATCAGTGAACAAAGGGTTCCCACTTACACAGTTAACCTGCAATTACCATTTGGCGAACTAGCGAACAAAACCATCTCCCATTCTCTTAATGTTATGACTGACGGTCAATTTTCCTGGAGATCTAGCGAACAAAGGGTTCGCGCATTCGCTAAAAGATATACTTAACCGCTTGACTATCTGGAGAACTGGCAAACACTGGCTTCACTGAGTCGCTAAAAAATTTAACTTAATCATCACTTTATACCAGGATTCCAGATTGACCGTTGATCTTCATCAATCGATGGCTATCGCTAGTTCTCTGAATAACAAAACCCTTGACCATTTTATTCGGAGAATCAGCGAACAAAGAGCATTCGCTAGTTCTCCAAATACTCTATATCAGTGACAATTTCATTTCGAGAATAAGCGACTAAAGCCTTAAAACTTATCATCCATTGATTCGCTTACTCGCCAGATTGCTTTAACTTTTACCCTTTTATTAAGAGAACTAGCGACCAAAGGCTTCGCTGAATCGCTGAATGGTTTAGCATATCACCAACTTATTCCGAGAATCAGCGAACAAAGAAAACTTATCTCCGCTGAAATCCTTTTGGGCAAACCATCAGAACCGCCAAATTTAGAGGATAGCATTATTTTCATTTAGTCGCTCATTCGCCAGATCAAATATGCAGGACCCACAGATAACTTGAGATTAAAACAGGGCCGTTGATCTTGAAAGCAATCCACGGTATTCACTAATTCTCTAGTTGAAACAACCCTTGACCGCTAGATTCTGAGAACAAGCGAACACAGAGCATTCGCTGAATCGCCAGATTGTTTCAAAAGACCACCAAATATTGCAAGAACTGGAGATAACCGCCATTCGCTAGTTCTCGGAAAGGAAAATGAAACCGCCGAAACACTTGGAGACTTAGCGAACAAAGGGTTAAAAGCTTGGCTTTAATGCATTCGCCAATTCGCTGGATGTTTGGGATAACCGCTGGAGGATCTAGAGAACTGGCGACTGAGACCTTAATAATGAACATGAACATGACTCATTCGCTGAATCGCTAAATGGTTTTGACCTTTGATAATACATTTCCCGATTCAGCGAACACTAAGGGAAAATACGCATGTGCACAAATAGCAACTTAAGTGATTTAAAGGTAACCAAGAAAAAGAAACAAGAAGGCCACATGAAGTTTGGAAATGAATGGAAACATTTTGGAAGACAAGACCTAGGGTAAGGGTTTTCCTGAACATGTCAAGACCATTTTCACGACACTTTACAAACCCTAGTCCAGGAAAAACACTCGCATGGAGACCTAAACCATGAATTGGACTTCAAACCTTGAAAAATTTTAGGATACCCAACAGTGGCTCCATCTGAGGATGCTTGATTGTAAGATCAAGGCAAGAAACCATGAATCTCTGGGAGGCAGACCACAAAACCTAAACCTAAAATGAGAAGCAAACACACCTATACATATAATACAAGCCTACTGTGCATGGAAAAAGAACTTTCAACTGAAGAAAAATTTCAAGAATTGTCCATGCACTGGCAATTCTTTCTCTTCACCATCCATACCTTGCAGAAAATAGGAATCTTTGCCATGAATTTGACAAACAATGAAAGGACCCATCCATAAGGACTCAAATTTTTTATGTTTCCCTTTGTCTTCAAATCTAGAATTCCATTGAAGAACCATGTCACCAGGCTGAAATTTTCTTACAGTAGCCCTTTTATCAAAAAGATACTTCATTTTTCGCTGCAGTTTGATGTTATTTTTTTGCCCTTCCCTTCTTATCTCATCCAACTCAATCAGCTGAACCATCCTATCTTGCAGTGGGTTGCTGATTTCAATATCTTCCTCTTGCATAAACTTGTAGATGGGAAGGAAATTATTAATTGGCAATCTTGTCTTTGCACCATAGACCATTTCAAAAGGGGATTTCCCTGTGGCCTTTTTCTAAAAAATTCTATCAGCCCATAGTGCTAACTTTAACTTCTCATGCCAACCTCTTTTGTTCTTTTCCAACGTCTTCTTCAGAATTTGCAAAATGCTCTTATTGCTAGACTCAGCTTGTCCATTGGCCTGTGGGTGATATGGGCTTGAATAAGACAAGATAACTCCCATTTCATCACAAAAATTAGTAATTTCCTAAGACCTAAAACTCATTGCATTGTCTACAACCAATTTGATTGGGACACCAAATCTTGTGATTATGTTGTTCATCAGGAAATCAATCACCACAGCACTTGTTGCTCCTCTAGTGGGAATAGCTTCTATCCACTTGGTGAAGTAATCAGTAGCGACCAAAATGTGACTATGTCTTCCACTGGACTTTTCAGAGAACTCTCCAATAAAATCCATACCCCACATTGCAAAAGGGGCTTCTGCAACAACTGGATTTAACAACAATGCACCTGAAAATTTTAGTTTCTTTGAGAACCTTTGACAAGGTTCACACTTTCTAACATAAGAGTGGGTGTCTTTAAACAATACAGGCCAATAATATCCTGCCCTTAAAATTTTATGAGCTGTTGACCGAGCAGAATAATGCCCTCCACACATTCCAGAATGCATTTCTTTTAGCACCTTCTCTGATTGATGTTCATCCAAACAGAAGAGCAAAATGCCATCATTGTCTTTCCAGTATAAATCACCTTGAATGAGGACATATCTTTGAGCCTGTAATCTCAAGCTTCTTCTCTGATTACCATTCAATTCAGGTGGACATTTAGCATTTTTAATAAAATAAACAAGATCCTTGTACCAGGGTTGCATTTCAATACTAGTAACTGTATCAACATTAGCAGCAACATTATTTATCTGGACAAGGTCCATGTTTTCCTCAGTCATTAACTTTGCAAGTCCCAATCCTCTTACCAATTTGGTAATGTGAATCTCAAGGTCAAACTCTTGAATCCTGTTTATCCATTTACATATCTTCCCTGTAACTTCACTCTGTATCAAGATATCCTTTACTGCACCATGGGGTACATAAGCATTAACCTTTGCACAAACCAAATACGGTCTGAAAGCCTTGACTGCTTTCACAAGTGCATAAGCTTGCTTTTCCATTATTTCATAATTTAATTCAGCAGATTGTAAAGATTTGCTGAAAAAAGCTATAGGATGTTCATATCCTTCTTGATCTTTCTGCAGAAGGACAACTGCAATAGTATGGAAAGATGCAAAAGAAAATAGGGAAAAAGGTTTCAAATAGTCAGGTGATACCAAAACAGGAGCTTCTTGAATTGTTTGTTTAATTTTTTCAAAAGCTTGCTGAGCTTCCAGGTTCCATTCAAATTTCAGTCCCCTTTTAAGGAACTTAACTATTGGCTTGACCAACTCAGCAAAGTTGGCAATGAATCTTCTCACAAAATTTATTTGCCCCAAAAATGATTGTACACCCTTTATGTTCTTTGGTGGGGGGACCCTTTTTATGGCTTCCACTCTTTCAGGATCAATCCTGACTCCTTCTTTTGATACTATGTGTCCCAGTAGTTTTCCTTCTGTCACTGCAAATTGACATTTTCTGGGATTCAAGGACACACCAAACTCTAAGGCCTTGAGAAAAATCCTTTCTAAATGAGAACAATGATCATCAGCCCTTTTGGAAAAAGCAGTGAGATCATCTTGATACACTACCATTAAGACATTGATCATTTCTTTGAAAGCAACATCCATGGCTCTCTGAAAAGTTGCCCCAGCATTTTTTAGACCAAAAGGCATGCGAACATATACATAAGTTCCCCAAGGAGTTGTAAAGGCTATCTTGAATTGCTCTGATTCTTTGACTAGCACTTGGTTATACCCTGAGAAACCATCCATCATTGACAGGAGTTCACATCCAGTCACCCTATGCAGCATGGCCTCCATATTAGGCAATCCATAATTATCCTTGAGTGATGCCACATTTAGATTCCTAAAATCAACACAAAGCCGGATGTCACCATTTTTCTTCCTCACTGGTACAAGGTTTGAAACCCAAGTTGAGTGCCTAATTGGTTCAATAATACCAGCATCTCTCAGTTTTGTCAACTCAACTTGCATTTTGGTGGCCAGTAAAGGATTAATGGGTCTCTGCTTTTGTCTAAAGGGTGTGGTTTCCTCCTTTAGAGGAACTTCATGCTGGAATAAATCAGCCCTATAAGCTTTGAGGTCATCATATGACCAGGCAAACACATGTTTGTACTTTTTCAATAGTCTGATCAAGTTGCCTCTGATCTCCCTACTCAATTTCTTTCCAATGTATACCATTTGTGGGGAATTTTCTGATCCTAGGTTTATCTCCTCTAAGTCTACCAATTTTGCATTAGACTTTTGGGACAGACAACCATCATTTATTTTAAACATTCCCTCCAATTCTACTAGTCCTTTGGGTATATGATTAGAAAGTAATTGGACTATTTCATTTCCCATGATGCATTCTTTTCCTTCAATAAATTCCTGCACCTCATTGAAATCTATCTGTTGACCATCATATTGATCCAGGCCTTGAAGGAATCTAAGGATATCAAGATCATCCTCAAAAACTTGCCAATTGTACACATTGTCAGGAACTGCAGGCCTAGTCTTAGTTTCCAACATGGAAACACCAGAGAGGGTGATATCATTGTTTTTCAAAGCAACATTAGCAAGAAAGTCTGCCATGATGTTATTTGACCTTTCTACCCAGAGCAGATTAAAAGCTTCAAAAACTTCTAATCTATCCCAGATAGCATGCTTATATAACTTGAGTTTCTCATCCTTAGAAGCATATTGGGATCTTACTTGGGCTACAATCAATTGGGAGTCACCATGAACTTTTAAACATTTAATACCATGCTTTATGGCTACATCTAATCCCAAGATCAGGGCCTCATATTCAGCAGTATTATTTGTACAACTAAAAGTCAACAAGAAGGAGTACTTGAAAGTATTACCTGATGGGGAAATGAAAACAACACCAGCTCCTGATCCTTCTTTGGAGCATCCACCATCAAAAAACATTTGCCACAAGCTATCTTGTTGCATCATCAATTCTTCCACAATTGGGTCTGTGTTCTTCAACTGAGGTAACACTTCTTCAATGACAAAATTGTTCATGTCAATATCTACAAAACAATTAAGGGCTTCCAGAGCAACCATTTCCACCATAACTGAGGAACGGGGCTCCCTGTACAACTTTACTTCTGTCCCATTCACTGGAATAGTGGCATAAGATAGATCTAGTTCCAGCTTTCCACCCACTACTGCAGCCCATTGTCTTGACAATAACATGCCATAGTGAGGCTCTGTATCTACAACAACTACATCCATTTTGTATGTAGCCTCTGGAAATGCAGCAATTTTTACCTCGATTCCAACCAAAGTCCCCACAACAGGCACTGCCCTATTATCCATTGCATAACACCTGCCATTAGAAGTGTCAACTTGCAATCCCAATTCTTTCATTACATGATATGGCATCACAGTTGTGGCAGCACCAGAGTCTATCATACAATTTTTTAACAACAAGTCATTCACAATTAAAGTGACATAAAAGGGATTGATGGAAGAAGGTTCTTGTGTTACAATTGTCCCAACACATACATCTGAGATGGGAATAGGCCTTTTCATAGAACTCCCTTCTTCTTGTTTGGTAGGAGCAAATCTCTTCTCATTTATAAGAGCCAAGGCTGCTGTCTTGTGCTCTTCTATTTTCAACATGTCAAGTAGAGGGATGGACACTTTCATCTGAGACAATGCATGTCTCATATCAAATGCAGGGGAATCAGCAGGAGAATCAGATTGATCCTTTGTCCTACCAGTTTTCTTTTTGATCTTGTCAGCACTAACTTCCTCCCCTTTCTTATTTTCACTCACAAGTTCTTGATCCTTGCCATCTATAACATTGGACTTTGGGAAACCCTTATCCTGAGGACTACCTTTGATGAATACTAATCTAGGAATTCCCTGTTCGTTATCCACCTTTCAGTTCCTCAAATTGTATGAGGATCTTGCTTGTGTTATGGCAGCCACGGATAAGTTTTTGATTTCCTCTTCATTGGGCTTCCTCCATTGCTTCTCATCTGATCTGGATCCCACCATATGAGTTTTATAATCATTATTATCAAATTCTTTAGGATCAGATTGAGTAAATATTTGTTGCTCATAATCAGAGAAAATCTTTCTCTTATGATCAAGATCTGGACAGCTTGCTTCATCATCTGAGGACACAAAATCCTCTATTGGATCTATAGTAAACATGTTAATGGTAGGCTTTTCAGATTCTTCATAATCTCCTGCACATGAGTTATCAGCCTCTTCTCCTAAGGCTTGGGCCACAACACACTGGAAAGGTGAATGAGGCATATTACAAGCTACACACCAAGGAGTGTTTTCTACATTGTGTGTAGTATTCTTCTTTAAGGGATCTGGGGTATCTCTCCATTTTTGTACCTCTTTACTGTCAAGAACAGGTCTCCCATCCTTCCAATTAGTTTTGTAAGGCATGTCTCTCAAATTAGGGGCCTTGTCCTGCCTTTGATAAGGGGGTCTTGCATCTTGAAAGTTTCTAGGAGCTTTATCAAATCTTGTTGGGAACTCCTTGTTAGCACCCTATCCTTTATCCTCCTCTTTAAAAGACCTTGCATGTTGTGGTCTGGTCTCTTTCCACAATTTACCCTCATCCCTCTTGTACATTTGGCCAGATGCCTTTCGGTTACTCTCAATATTTATGGCCAACTTAAATGCATCCCTAAGGGTGCGGGAATTTTTATCTCTTAAGAGATAAGACATTTTACCATCCATGGAATTGAAATAGGTGGTCATGCAAACTGCATCATCCAACCTCAAAACCTGGAACAATTTGTACATAGCCTTTTGAAACCGGCTATTGAATTCTGACATGCTCTCATTATAATTTTTCTTGATATTATTGAATTCATTGAGCATGTAACTAGAATTCACATGTTCAGCATACTGCTCCTTAAAACTCCTGACAAATTCATCCCATGAAGCAATACTGTTCTCAGGTAACCCTCTGTACCAATCCCTAGCATCTTCAATCAATGATTGAACAAAAAGTTTCATAATGACATATTCATGCTCAATCTCATAGTCATTAACTTTATCTGTGAAAAACTTCAAATGCTCTTCATAGGTAATAACATTATTCCCAGTGAATAATGGGATCTTCTTCCTGATTTCATTAGGAATGGCATTAGGTTGGCCAGGAATACCATCAAAAAACAAGGGCCTATATCTATCCAAATGAACTGGTCATCTTTGGATAGTTGGCTGATTTGAAGGGGTAATTGCAACATTTTGACAGGGTATAGTTCCCACTGTACCCTGAGAAACCAAGGGAACGTGACTAGGAAATTGTCCAGATGGATAGTGTCCAAAGTGAAAGGCTTGAGTATTTGGAATTCCAATGTTAGGCTGACTGGATGAAGTTGTTCCTATGGTAATAGGGACAGAACTACTAGCAGATGTATTCATGTTAGCATATAGGAAGGCAATCTTCCTTTTCATTTCATCTGCAGCAGCCTCTAACTCAAGTTTCTCAAGTTGCATAGCCAAATCCTCCTTTGCTTTCCTAGCTCTGTCTAAATCTGCACTAGCTTGAGTAGGCACATTAGGAATGGGCACAACCTTCTTCGGTTCATTTATAGCAACACCCACCACCTTTTGTTTTCCCTTATCAGGGATTTCCTTGGGAGCAATTTTAATCTCCTTGTTTATTTTGATTTCAGAGGGATTCAGTTGTCTTAAGACATGACCTGTTCCCTCAAATTCACTTTGTTTGGGCCTGGTATCCTGAGCTTGCTTTCTCAAAGCTTGCATATCACCAAACAATTCTTTATCCAAACCTTGTACATCCTGGTTTAGATCACTAACATGGGTCTCATTTCTCCTGGTTCTTTTGAGGAGTTCTTCCCTTTCCAGAAGCAATTCACGAAGCTGTTGTTCCCTTATCTTCGTTCTATTAGCAATTTCTGCTAATTGCTCATGTTCCTTTTCTCTCAAAGCAATCACTTCCTCTCTTAACTTCTCAGAATCATAAAAAGTTGTTTCAGCAGTAGAGGTTTCATCAGGTTGTTCAAGGGTTTCTCTAGCAGGGAAAAAACCTACTTCTGTGACTACTTCTTTCTGCATATAGACCTCTGGTGTGACCCTTTTAACATGCTCAGGATCGCTAGAAGACGAAGAAGTTTCATGAGGAAGTGGAACATGAAATCTTTCTCGAGAATGAGCCTGGGAACTAGCATTATTTTGGCCTCTCCTAGACCATTGCTTTCTGCTTGGTGTGTGGAGTTCATCCCCTATATTATCTTCTGGATGATCCCTATAATACGACCTAGTGTTCCTTGGTCGACTCATTGTAAATGACAACAATGTTTACAAAATTTTACAAATAACAGCAACTGGTAACACAGATTTCTTTAGAGTCGCCACCCACTACTCAAGCGGGAATGAAAAAGTATTTTTACTGGTCTACAAACATACAATAGACAAGATCTGCACTAACCTATTGCAGGCTATCAAAATTAATCCCCAGTAGAGTTGCCAATTTTGTTAGTGTTTGAACCTGCAGATTAATCAAATACTCAAATAATCCCAATGGCTGTAACCTAGCAAGTTACAAACTACTAAGGTATTAAGGTTAAAACCTTCTTCACTTCGAGTAATACATACTCAGGTGGGTGTACCTCTATCAATTCAACATTCAGCTGAGCTCTGAATTGAGAACTAGCTCCTTCACTGCTCTGTTACTGCCTTCAAAATCCAAATTAATAAGTTGCTAAAACTCTGAGTATAGCCCAAATCATCCTGATACACAACATCATGATATAGACTATAAAAACAGCAACACGATACAATGGCTTAAGGATATTCATCCTTCTTCCTTTTAGAGTTAAACTCAGGAAAGGGTTAACCTCTTTATTGCTTCTACAAAGCACTGAAATACATATTTATGAACTTGTCATAATATGACTCAAGTCTGGAAATTATGCATATGAAGTAAAATTTTAATCAATGATATATTGGATGGTAAACCAATGTAAGTGGATCTAAAACCAGTCCCTTATCCGCTGGGCATCAGAGTCGAACTCTACCTTCACATATATCTATTAAAGCGAATACAATGAAACTCCAATAACATGCCTAACATATCATTGTTTCCATTCCTACACCTGTCATCAAATCCACATATAGATATTCAATTCCCAGAGACCTCCGCTAAGATTTTACTCTTTCCTTGAAAGATACTTAAGCTCAACCCCTACATTCACCTTGTGAAAGATGTATTTAAACTGTCTTACAATTTAAATGCATAAAGAAACTAAAACATTCCACATGTAAAGACAATCAAATTGTAGTAACAGAACTCCAATGTATTTGTATTAATTTGATAAAATGCATTCGTACAATTTTCTTTGATTTCACAGAAAATCAGGTTCTATATTTCAGACCTCTCCTTTACAAAATATTTTCCAACCTCGATCAATAATAGGAACAGACTATTTATACTAATCAACCATCCTGGAATCCTCGAAAGGATGCAACAAGCTTCAGATGGCTGATAGAAAATTGCGCTAGAAAACAAAAGAAAATACAAACAGAAAGATATTTAATAAAGACAGCAAGGCGTATTTTCAGTTCTGAACAACTTCCGCAGCTGGCACCTTTGTTTGTAGATATTTTCAGAGTAGTTACCAAGTTTTTCATATGAATGATGACCGCCATTACAGGCTAACTTACATCATTCTCTGTTTGAACACGCTCTCCCTCAAATTCTAGATCAGGTGCCAAGTGCGATCTATTCTTCTTCCTCCTTCGTTAGCTGGATGACCGGTTTCTTCTTCTTCTTTGTGATTAGCTTTTCCCAAGCTGCCACATCATCATAGGATGGCCAGTCGTAACTCTGCAACTCCTGTAACAAGTTAAATTGCCCTTCCCATGTAGAATCAGTCACATTTTTAACTTCTGATATAAACTTGATGCAGTCACTTTCAACTTTGAATAAACTATCAATTATATTGTTAGTTCCTTCCACGTCCAAAGCCTTATTATCTTTTAGGAAGGCATCTTGATTGATGATCAACTGACCCATTGACAGCTTCCAATCTTCCAGCTTAACCACATTTCCATTGTCATCATATACTGGGGGCAGATACTTGTTGTAATCTTTATCAAACATGGCTAACTTAGCCTTTATTTGGTTTGACTTTCCTTTGAAAAACTTTGATGCTGCACTTATTAAGCCAATCCTTTCAAACACATCAGTTACTACTTTTGGGATATCAGGCCTGTGTTCTTGTAAACTGTCAAGCTTATCAAACAATAAATTCCTCCCAGACCAAATACTATAGAGTGGTTCCAAGGTGGCCAAATAGTCATTCACCTTTTGATTGGTCTGATGTAATAGGCTGACTGACTTATGAACTGCATCCATCTTGTCCTTTATTTTGTCCTTCCTGTACTGCACTATTTTGGCTATAGTGTCCAGGGATGCATCCAATTTCACCTTTTCCAAGTCTTCAGCAGGTCCCTCAGTTGCCTCCAAATTTACCTGAACAGGTACCTCAACTTGCAAAGGAGGAGGAGGAATTATTTTTGAGGCTTCCTCAAGTTTGACATTTATTTCTGCTAGCTCATCTTCCAACTGTTTGATCCTCATCATTTTCAGATCTCTGTCCTTGGCTACCATGCTTGAACTCTCAAACAATTTGGCATATCTTTCTGACAGCTGAGCTGTCTAGGCTTCATTCAGATTAGCCCAATGAGTTACTGCCTTGGAAACTTCAAGGTCTGTTGTATTTTGTATAGTCCATATAATTTTATTCCCCTCCATCTTATCCTCTATACTCAATAGGGATGGCTTTTGAGTTTTGGGAGCCATGGACCACATTGCAACAGCCTGGGACTTAGGGTCATAGCCACTTCCTCTAATCATGTCACCAATGTGAACTTTATATGATAGGCTACCCTCTGGTTGCTTTCTTAGTTGATCAATGAGGAATGCAGAAGTCAGATCCCATCCTGGGGTTAACAACATTCCACTTGATTTAACCAAATCTCTGGCTTTGTCCACTGTGATGGGATCAAGGCTAGGATCATATGAAGCAAGAGCTCTCAAAGTTTCTTCACTTGGCTCCATACCTTCAGGCAGAGCTTTCTTCACTTCTTGCTGCTTGTTCCAAATGAGAATACTCTTGAACTCATCAGTCTTAATGAACTGATCATCACTCAAGAATTCCTCTTGATAGACCTCTCTGATATCCTTCTCTAACCATAAGGACTTTTCTCTGTCTTCTTGCTCAATGGCTTTCTTCTTGCCTGCTCTTATTGCTTTCCTCAATTGTTGATGATATGGCCTATCACCTGGTACAAGAGCAGATGCTCTGTCAATTTCCCTTCTTTGTCTCACATGCCTTGAAGGTTCACCTTCCTCAAGCCTCTGTCTCTTCAATGGTGGCTCTGAGATATCCTACATTTCTGGTTGATCTTGAGTAAGATCAACAACTGGTGGTCTCTCAACCTGTGGAGGACTTTCTTCTTCTTGTGACTCATCAGTGAATTCTTCCTCATCAGAAGATGAATACTCTTTCTTCTTCTTCTTCTTTGGCTCATTCTGATCAATCAAGCCTTCCAATTGATTTGCCAAGGTGTCATACTTTTCAATCATCCCATCAATCCTCTTCAAATAAGGAAGATCAGGGAAAAAACCCTCAAAAGGAATCTGAGATGCTTTCAACTGGTTGGACAAATCGACTAAATCAAAGAATCTGTACCATCTCCTTTTAACTTCATCTTCATCTAAGATGTTTCTGATCACATCTTCTTCATCCAAACCTTCATGCTCTTTGATCACACCAATGTTTGGGATGTAAGTCATCCTGGCAGTCTTGATGAAATCCTCAGGATCTATGTGCCTACAAGCACCAGTAACCATTTTGAATTGTTGTAGCCATGCACTGATTTGAGGAAAAGCCCTCTTTCCTATCAGGAAATCACCTACCTTGAATTGCCTAGGTGTGAATGTACCCTTTCTGTGAGGGGCTAGGAGCTCTTTATCTATACACATAAGCTGCCAAACAAATTCCAAACAAGACAACCTCGGAGGCACATACTTTGGTAATAAATGTGGGGGTTGGGGACAACCATAAACTCTGATAATTGTGGAATTATCTCCCAAGTAGAAATCACCCCAATTGTGATTTCCATCCCACTTATCCACATACTGCAATGGTCTTAAAAGCCTGAGGACTCTAGGAGATAACCTAGTGACATTTATACCTAGCATCCTGATAATTGGATAAACAATGAAATTCTAAAAAACACAAAAATCTGCCTCATTAGATGTAGAATTCCATATCCTCACCCACAACTGCACTGGGTTGTGCTGATCCTTGAAATTGAACCTTGGTTTTAACATGTTTGCATCAAAACTGTTGATGTTGAAAAACAGAATCAAATGCATTAATAGAGAATAATGCATGAACTCAATAGGGCTTTTACTTTCTTGGACAGACATTAGCCCCTGATGCATCATATCGATCACATACTGGATGTAATCATAGTCAGTGTTTACCAAAGGATTTTAAATATCTAGGATGATCATCAGCAAGTCAGCTGGTAAAAATTCTGCATTCCCATCCATTCCCAAAACTCTACATAATGCATAACAAGTATATCTCATATAACGATGAAGGGATTTGAACTGGTATGGGGCATTCATGTTAGCAGGAAGGGGGGCTATATATTTGTCCTGTTTTGGCATATGCTTAACCAATTGGTCTTTTACTGACCCTACATTGCTTCTGTATCTTGCCTTTTCTTTGTTCAAATCAATCTTAGTGGAAAAGGACGTGTAGAGACCGAAAGCTTTCATAAAAGATCCCCTATCAAGAGTAACTAAGGGTGATTGGTCTTCTTTTCTGATTGTCCTTGAGATAGGGTCATATCTTCTGGCTAGGGCAACAATTAAATCAATATCTTGGAAAACGTCAGGGACAACCATTTTTCTAGTCCTAGCACCCAACCATTACATACAGGAACATGCTTATTTCTATTGCCATAAAAGAAATTGAAAATGGTGTAACCTATGAATTCTGGAGTGATTGGGTCTCTACACCGTTCCCAAAGATCTTGAAACACGTCATCAGCAACCCTCTTGTTCTAACTGGAGCCCGGCAACAGTTTCAAGAATTCATCTGAAAAATTAGGCTTATTCTTGTCCTCACCAGCTTTGGACTTGGCCTCACCACTGGAAGACGCTACACTCTTCTCAGGTTGACTCATCTTTTCTACAGGAACACCTTCAATTCTCTGTATCTCAAATGCTTTTATGCTCAGAAATGCTCTGGACAGATAGAAACTCTCAATAACTGAAACTTGAACAAATAAACAACGAGCTTCAACTTATTTATCGATATGAATCCAAGGTGTGCAACTACCATAGTTAATGCAAATCTCCTTAATGGATCGCATATTCAATTTCATGTACCCCCAGATTTCAAATTTCAAGCTCGCCATGTCCAGATGTTGACAGATAAATTAAACTACTTGAAAACAAGGTGAAGAGGGAATGATCAGGATTCTGTACTTTAAAACTATTTGCGTCATGCAATCTTTCTTCTTGAAGCTGATTTGATGGCTTACTAGTTTTATGTCCATATCGACAAAGTACTTTATCTATGTGGCAACGGTCCTTTTTCTTTTTCCTTTATGACTATTTCCATCTGAGCTCATTTAGCGAACCAGCGACTAATGGCTTCTCTTAATCGCTGAATAGAATGCTAACCCTAGCTATCAACCGGAGAACTGGCGACCACTGGCTTCACTAGTTCTCTGAATCTTTGTTTGATCCTGGTTCACATCTGGAGAACTAGCGACTATTAGCTTCGTGGGTTCTCAGAATCCTATCCTTAACCATCCAAGCATTTCGCGAATCAGCGAACAAAGGGTTCCCACTTACACAGTTAACCTGCAATTACCATTTGGCAAACTAGCGAACAAAACCATCTCCCATTCTCTTAATGTTATGACTGACGGTCAATTTTCCTAGAGATCTAGCGAACAAAGGGTTCGCGCATTCGCTAAAAGATATACTTAACCGCTTGACTGTCTGGAGAACTGGCGAACACTGGCTTCGTTGAGTCGCTAAATCATTTAACTTAATCATCACTTTATACCAGGATTCCAGATTGACCATTGATCTTCATCAATCGATGGCTATCGCTAGTTCTCTGAATAACAAAACCCTTGACCATTTTATTCCGAGAATCAGCGAACAAAGAGCATTCGCTAGTTCTCCAAATACTCTATATCAGTGACAATTTCATTTCGAGAATAAGCGACTGAAGCCTTAAAACTTATCATCCATTGATTCGCTTATTCGCCAGATTGCTTTAACCTTTACCTTTTTATTAAGAGAACTAGCGACCAAAGGCTTCACTAAATCGCTGAATGGTTTAGCATATCACCAACTTATTCTGAGAATCAGCGAACAAAGAAAACTTATCTCCGCTAAAATCCTTTTGGGAAAACCATCAGAACCGCCAAATTTAGAGGATAGCATTATTTTCATTTAGTCGCTCATTCGCCAGATCAAATATGCAGGACCCACAGATATCTTGAGATTAAAACAGGGCCATTGATCTTGAAAGAAATCCACGGTATTCGCTAATTCTCTAGTTGAAACAACCCTTGACCGCCAGATTCTCAGAACAAGCGAACACAGAGCATTCGCTGAATTGCCAGATTGTTTCAAAAGACCGCCAAATATTGCGAGAACTGGAGATAACCGCCATTCGCTAGTTCTCGGAAAGGAAAATGAAACCGCCGAAACACTTGGAGACTTAGCGAACAAAGGGTTAAAAGCTTGGCTTTAATGCATTCGCCAATTCGCTGGATGTTTGGGATAACCGCTGGAGGATCTAGAGAACTGGTGACTGAGACCTTAATAATGAACATGAACATGACTCATTCGCTGAATCGCTAAATGGTTTTGACCTTTGATAATACATTTCCCGATTCAGCGAACACTAAGGGAAAATACACATGTGCACAAATAGCAACTTAAGTGATTTAAAGGTAACCAAGAAAAAGAAACAAGAAGGCCACATGAAGTTTGGAAACGAATGGAAACATTTTGGAAGACAAGACCTAGGGTAAGGGTTTTCCTGAACATGTCAAGACCATTTTCACGACACTTTACAAACCCTAGTCCAGGAAAAACACTCGCATGGAGACCTAAACCATGAATTGGACTTCAAACCTTGAAAAATTTTAGGATACCCAACAATGCGAACATGTGACAACCTGTTAGCACTTGCCACCGTCAACTTCCAACCAGGAATCATCATGACAGGGAGACCGAACAACTGGCACCACATCAAACACATTACAACCTCAGCTCTGTTGTCAACTTTCCACATTACCGCTCTTCGCCCAATGAAAATCATGCACACCAGCATCTCCATAGCACGTTGGACCCACTAAAAACAAGCCCCTTTAATCGGAAGATCAGCATGTGATCTCAAGGGGGGAGAGTATTCCTCGAGATCATACACCAGCCGTAAATCTTGATACATGCTGGCCAACCCGCAAACCCCTCTGACAACGGCCCCATCTATAACTTCCATGTCGCCACCACATCGACCAATCAAAAAATACCACATCACCACCTACCACCGGGCTAAGAAACAGGTGTCAACCAATTGCATGATCGCATGTCAAAAGACTCTAACATGCGATCATGCGATAGCCAACCACAGGATGCCACATAACCACCAGCGGGACCACTGCCCTTCCCGCCAACGGGCCCAGCACAAGAAGTAACCGGTTGCATGGTCACATGTCAGAAATTTCTAAGTTCAGTTTATTAAAGTTTAACTTCTAGTTTCAAATATCCACTCTCTAATTAGTTCCCATGTGCATGAATCATCAATTTAGGAGCATGTGATTGTTTCTATGTTTTATTTAGGTTTTAAAATTAAACTTAAGAAACTTTAAACATATAAAATGGGTTATGACACTGCTCTAGGATCTGCGAAGTAGATTTTGAGCTACCTTGTGTTAATGCTCTTCATCATCTTTTACAGCTTAGCACACACTGTGAGAATGCTAGCAATGGGAAACACATATTTTTTGTGAGTTGTAACAATAGTCATCCATGAGAAAGAAGCTCCATCATTTGTAAATTTTCCATCATAACTTACAACTGCTACTTAGAGGATATGCAATAGAAAAACGTGGAAGACATGCACTATGTTTGGGGATGTGCACATTAACTTTAGATTATTAAATTTATTATTATTAGAATATTTGATATAAATAATTTTAGAGAAATATATACTAAATATTTATGATATTGTTATTATACATAATATTTAATAATCTAAATAAATTATACTGTTATATTTTATATAATGTAAATTCTTTACTTTATTTTCAAAATAATATTATAGTTATAAATATAATATAGATTATATAATTTTTTATAGTATTTTTGACTTGATAGGATGTTCTTTTTTATATCCTGCTATTTTTTTATAGGCCAATGTTTTCCCTCCTTCGTATGTATATGAAAATCTTTCTTGAATGAGTTCCCTCCCTTTCTTACAATGTAATTTGACCTTTTGTTCTTTTACTAAACAAGGCCTACACTCTGTATTGGTTCCCAAAATGGACTTTATGCTCTGACAAGCAACCAATACATCTACAAGTTTTAAGGATGGGTTAGATCCAAATATTGAGTTACAAAGATGATTGGACCAACTATAGGGATAGGACTGCCCTCTGCACTTTTGGCATTGCAAAACCAAGGCGGGTGTACCTAATCCAGTAACGTATGACACTTCTAGGACTTTAGACCGGATTGAAACAAAGCAGATGATAGCAAGAAAGTGTTGAATGATAGCCAGTCATTCATTGACTCTCCATTGCTATGATGGAACAAAAATGGCCTTGTGACCTCAGGATTTTAAAGGATTTTGTGATTAGTAATGATTAATATTTGTGGGATGTAACACACCATATCAGACACATTATTGTAGAATTTACTTACTTCTGACCAATGCCTTATCCATTGGGCCAGAGTCTCTAATGCATAATAGAATACAGATTTCAATTACTAATCTTCATCAGAGATCCAAACCATTGAATATAAACACCCAAGAAGGGATTGAAAATGACATAAGGGACAAGAACCAATCCCTTCCATTATGTGAAAGAGATTGCACAAGCAACCTTATGGCAACATCCTCATGCTCAACATCCATCTCATCAAATAAATCCATAAAATTATCCACATGTTGACTTGCTAAAACTAATCTGTCAGCCATAAAACTTGGCCAACCTTCCCTGATGAAGGGTGCTCCCCTTAATACCACAAACACATAACAGAAATAGAGAAACAACAACAATATGCAAGAACAGAAAATTGGCTTCTTATTATCTCCACAAATGTGGAATTACAAACTTTCAGAATTACAATATGCAAAGCCACATGGGCATTCCCTTACAATATTCTGTAGGACAAAGCCTCGAATCAATACCCAGATCTACTACCCAGAACTATTCTGAACTGCCTAAGACAATAATACAACCTTCCTTATATAGGCAATTTTCCACCACTTAGGAAGGTTCCAGAATTTTAGCCAATAAGGCCGACCAAACTTAAAATTATTTTTATTTTACATTTCATTACATCATAGTCGGCTCAAGATAACCTTTGAAACCCGAACATAAATTTTGAAGAAAATTATTTTTTGCCATTTCAGGTGGCCCAACTTTCGAAGACCATAAGTCATCACCAGTTGACCCGATCGGCTATTATAACCCCATTCGGAAATGCCACGAAGTGCTCTACAGGCTTGACTCACGCAAGTGCCCGTCACCCAAATTTTTGACCTCATTCGGGGCCTCTAAAGCCTTCAAAACTGAGTTCAAAGTTTCTATCCCCTGCTGCCAATACTGAAAATCTTCAATATCTTCCAATATACACTTGATCTGGCAATGAAACTTTACTGGCAGACTTATATGACCAAAATGAACCTCCAAGAAAGAAATCAGATCATTCTAAGCACATACAAAAATTACCAAAAATAGTAACTTTTCATAAATAGCAGCTCTGCACAAAATAGCCCTTATTAAAAAAAAAAAAAGAAATGTTTTTGGGTGATGCAAGATTGCTCTTACACCCAGGATGCTCCTGCATCAGACACCCGGGGTAATTTGAGAAGTGACCCTGTCACGACTTAGGTGTGCAGAGGAAAACCAAGACGGCTAACCTCCTCCTTTGTCAGCCATGATGAATCTTCAACAGGTCATCCTTTCCACTTGACCAGATATTCTTCATATGTCCTGTTCCTTGTGCTTCTGCCAACATGACTGTCCAGTATATCTTCAATCTCCTTAGTGTCTAAACTAGTTGCTGGAATACTCCACTGTGCTGCTGTGATCTCATCTTCAACACCTCCCTCATGATACTCTGTCAGATCTGAAATGTTAAACACTGGTGAAATATTTAGCTGAGTAGGCAATTCTACCTCATATGCATTTCCTGAATCATGTTTCTTCAATATCCTACATGGTCCAAACTTTTTCATTTTCAGCTTGTTATATGTACCAACTGGAAACCGCTCCTTCCGCAAATGAACCATGACTTCACCACCAACCTGAAATTCCTTATACCTCCTTTTCTCATCTGCCTTAGCCTTATACTGTGCGTTCATCTTGGTACTATGCTTCCTCACCTCCCTGTGGATGTTCTTCAAGTGTTCTGCAAAATCCTCAGCTTCAGCACTACTTATTTCTCCTTTATCTATCTTCCTCAATTCAAATGCATTTCTTGGACTACTTCCATATACAATCTGGAATGGTGATTTGCCAGTGCTCCTATTGATAGAATTATTGTAGGCAAATTCTGCCTGTGGTAAAATCAAATCCCATCCTGTTGGCTTATCTCCAACCAAGCATCTCAGCAAATTTCCCAAACTCCTATTCACCACCTCTGTCTGTCCATCAGTCTGGGGATGATGTGATGAACTGAACTTCAAATCTATCTTCAACTTCTTCCACAATGTACGCCAAAAATATCCAACAAACTTAGTGTCCCGATCTGAAACTATGGTCTTTGGCAAACCATGAAGTTTCACTACTTCTCTGAAAATAATTCTGCTACATGAACAGCATCATTAGTCTTCTTGCAGGGAATAAAATATGCCATCTTCAAAAATCTGTCAACTACCACAAAAATTGAATCATGTCCCCGCTGAGTCCTCGGTAAACCAAGAACAAAGTCTATCTGATATCCTCCCAAGGCTTCTCTGGTACAGGTAATGGCTGATACAATCCTGTATTCTGCTTCACTCCTTTCACCATCTGACATACTCTACAACTCTGTACAAACTTCTTCACATCTTGCTGCAACTATGGCCAATAATAATTCTCACTAACCAAACCAAGGGTTTTATCATGACCAAAATGTCCAGCCAATCCTCCACTATGCTTCTTCTTGATGAGATTCTCCCTCATAGAACTTTGTGGAATGCACAACTGACTCCTTCTAAATAGCATATCATCCTGGATGATGAAATCCAACCATTTCGTCCTGTCTAGAGTAACAGGTTCTGTACAAGCTTTCCAAGCTTCACCAAAATCAGGATCATCTGGATACAAATTCTTGAGTTCCTTGAACCCAACCACTTCAATCTATATTTCTGTCATCAATAGTTGCCTTCTGCTAAGAGCATCTGCAACCCTATTAGACTTTCCACTCCTGTGTTTCAAAAAAAATGTATAACTCTGCAAAAACTTAACCCATTTCAAATGCCTCTGATTCAACTTTCCTTGACTATTCAAATATTGCAAAGCTTGATGATCAGTATACAAAACAAACTCTTTAGGAAGTAGATAATGTCTCCACTTCTTTAATGCCTGAACTATAGCATAAAATTTCTGATCATAAACAGAATATTTCCTCTTGGCATCATTTAACTTCTCACTGAAATAAGCAACAGGTTTACCTTCTTGGCTCATAACAGCTCCTATTGCAGTACCACTAGCATCACAATCTACTTGAAACACCTTATTAAAATTTGGAAGTGTTAAAACAGGTTGTTCTGTAACTTTTTATTTCAACAATTGAAAACTCTTTTCTACCCCATGAGTCCACTTAAACTCTTTTCTATCTCCTCTCATTGTTTCAGTCAAGGGTCCACAAATACTGCTAAAATTTCTGATAAACTTTCTGTAAAAGCTAGCTAAACCATGAAAAGATCTTACCTCAGTAGCACTCCTTGGAGTAGGCCATTCAAGGATAGCCTGTACCTTCTCTGGGTCCATTTTTAGACCTTCTGCTGAAACTACAAATCCCAAATACACTAACTCTTTCTTCACAAAACTACACTTCTTCAAATTAATCAACAATTTCTCTTCTCTCAGCTTCTCAAATACCATACGAATATGCATCGTATGCTCCTCCAATGTCTTACTAAAGATCAAAATATCATCTAGGTAAACAATGACAAACTTACCCAGAAATTCTTTCAGAACCTCATTCATGAGCCGCATGGAAGTACTCAGTGCATTGGTTAGCCCAAAAGGCATGACTAACCACTCATATAGTCCTTCTTTTGTCTTGAAGACAGTCTTCCATTTATCTCCTTCTCTGATCCGAATCTGATGATATCCACTTTTCAGATCTATCTTTAAAAAATACACAGCTCCACTCAAACAGTCCATAATATCATCCATTCGTGGCAATGGAAACCTGTACTTGATTGTGATCTTGTTTATTGCCCTAGAATCTGTACACATCCTCCATTCTCCATTCTTCTTTAGTGCTAATACCACTGGTACAGCACAGGGACTCAGACTCTCACGGATCAATCCTTTCTATAACAACTCATGTACTTGTCTGTTCAACTCCTCACTTTCTGCAGGTGTCATTCTGTGTGCTACCTTGTTTGGCAAAATCACTCCTGGGATCAAGTCCATCTGATGACTGATCTTCCTAACTGGTGGTAATCCATCAGGCACGTTATCGGATACAATATCCTGAAACTCATTCAACAAATCTACAACTTCTACAGGAACATCTTGTACTTCCTCTTTACCAGCTTTTAGAATTAAAGCAAAACATACATGCTCATGCCTCATACCATCTAGGAAATTTCTTCCATCAACAAAAGTTATCCTTGCATTACCACATACATTTTCTTCAGTCTCCTTCAATGGTTTTAGCTTATGTCGCACTCCATCCTTAGTCAGGGAATAGGTATTCGCACGGCCATCATGTACAGCACATCTGTCAAACTGCCATGGTCTACCCAACAACATATGACATGCATCCATAGATATGATATCACACAATACCTCATCTTGGTATCCACCAATCTTGAACTTCACCAGGCATTTTTCATTGACCATGACCTTGTGGTCATCCTGTACCCAGGCAATCCGATATGGATGTGGGTGTTTCTGTCTCTTGAGCTTCAACTTTGTCACCATCTCTTCTGACACCAAATTGTCAGTGCTTCCACTATCGATAATCACATCACAACATTTACCTTCACACTTGCACCTGGTGTGAAACAAGCTCCTCCTTTGCTCAGGTTCATTCTCACCACTCAACAAGACTCTTCTATTAATCAACGTTTCTCCTCTTTTAGCATCTTCAGAATTTGATGATCTGGCATCTTCATCTACACTCCTGTCTATTCTGCCTTGGTGCTGAGGACATTCAAATGCCCTATGACCTTCTTCTCCACAGTGAAAACATGTTCAACGGAAACCACCTCTTCCAGATCCTTGTCCTCTTCCTCTTCCTCTTTGATCTCTATTATTCTGATCCTAGAAGAGATTGGAATTATTTCCTCGCTGATTATGACTGCTACTGGCCTCATCCTTCTTTTACAGATCTTCATTTCGGCCACCATATGACCATCCACCAGATCATCCACCATGACCTCTTCCGTTTTGTCTGCACTCAAACTTCTTGTTCAGCTTTTTCTCTACTTTTAGGGCAAACTGGTATGCCTCTTCAATACTATTCATTCGAACCAGATTCAGCTCCTCCTGAATACTTGGCCTTAACCCATTAAGGTATCAGGCAACTTTCTCCTTATCAGCTTCTGCATGGCCTGTTCTGATGAGAAGTCGATAGAACTCCTCTGTATACTCCTGAACAGATCTTCCTGCTTGCTTCAAACTCTACATTTTCTTCAGTAGGTCAAGCTCATAATCAACAAGAATGAACTGTCACTTCAATTTATCCACCATCCGATCCCATCTCGTGATTTTCTCCTTTCCCCTTCTATTTCGCTCCAACTGAATCTCTTGCCACCATATCTTCGCATGACCTTTCAGTCTGGCCTTCGCAAATTTGACCCTATCAGGATCCTTAACATCTTCATACTCAAAATAGTCTTCACATTCATTGATCCAGTCGATCAATTCCTCTGGGTTAAGATTTCCAGAAAATGTAGGAACCTCAATCTTAGGTCTTTTCCCAATCTTGGAAATCGCCTGAAAAAGTCTTTCTTCCTCCTGGTTCACAATTTCAACTTCTCCTTCTTGATATTCTTCTTCAGCTTCATCCTCGCTTTCGTCTCTGACATTAAGATTCATTCCTCTGTGAATCTCTTCTTGCAATGCTCGCACTTATCTCTACAGCTCTCTAACCTCAGGTGTTACAACACCAGCTCTTCCGCCATGTTCCCTTCGTGGAGGCATTTTCACGATGCGCGCTGAAACCCTAGCCACGGTCCTGGTGCAAACTGCCTCACAATCGGCGATCTGTTTACACACTCAAGAACTCCTGCTCTGATACCACTTGATGAAGGGTGCTCCTCTTAATACCACAAACACATAACAGATATAGAGAAACAAAAACAATATGCAAGAACAAAAAATTGGCTTCTTATTATCTCCAGAAATGTGGAATTACAAACTTTCAGAATTACAATATGCAAAGCCACATGGGCATTCCCTTACAATATTCTATAGGACAAAGCCTCGAATCAATACCTAGATCTACTACCCAGAACTATTCTGAACTGCCTAAGACAATAATACAGCCTTCCTTATATAGGCAATTTTCCACCGCCTGGGAAGGTTCCAGAATTTTAGCCAATAAGGCCGACCAAACTTAAAATTATTTTTATTTTATATTTCATTACATCATAGTCGGCTCAAGATAACCTTTGAAACCCGAACATAAATTTTGAAGAAAATTATTTTCTGCCATTTCAGGTGGCCCAACTTCCGAAGACCATAAGTCATCACCAGTTGACCCGATCGGCTATTATAACCCCATTTCAGAAATGCCACGAAGTGCTCTACAGGCTTAACCTACACAAGCGCCTGTCACCCAATTTTTTGACCTCATTCGGGGCCTCTAAAGCCTTCAAAATTGAGTTCAAAGTTTCTGTCCCCTGCTGCCAATACCGAAAATCTTCAATATCTTCCAATATACACTTGATCTGGTAATGAAACTTTACTGGCAGACTTATATGACCAAAATGAACCTCCAAGAAAGAAATCAGATCATTCTGAGCACATACAAAAATTACCAAAAATAGTAACTTTTCATAAATAGCAGCTCTGCACAAAATAGCCCTTATTGAAAAATTAAAAAAAAAAGAAATGTTTTTGGGTGATGCAAGATTACTCTTACACCCAGGATGCTCCTGCATCATTCCCCATCCTCAGTAGAAAACTCATGGGGGGCACCTTCAATTTCATCAAAACAAAAGGGCTTGTATTCCTCCGTAAGGAACTACCCACTTACTTTCATCCCTTTATACTAGTGTTGAACACTTGATAGGGAACATTCTTCAGTACTGATTTTCATAAAAACAAGGTACATGAAAATTAAAATACCTGAAAGTACTACGGTTGAAAACTAGCTTGTTGATTAAGAAGCAGGGCAGATCTAGAGCTCTCTTTGTAGCTCCATGAGGTTCTTTGCTTTGTAGAGTTGCCACCTCCTTGAAGAGGAAAATATTGCACTTGATTTTAGTATTTCCTTTCAATCAACACCAAACTTTACCAGGACTTATACACTGTTTATCAGATCTGGATACATCATATCCTTTATTCTGAATTTGCACTGATCAAACAAAGGATCTCAGAGTTGCCACTCACAACTTGGTGAGATGATATTAAAACATTTCAGATCTGTCTCTACACACTTCAATGGTAACCACTGGATAGATAAATAAGCCAGCCAGGACTCTAGCTCAACTTATACCCGCGTTATTTAAACTTTACAATAATAGTTCCCCAGTAGAGTTGCCATATTGTTGGTTCCCAAAATGGACTTTATGCTCTGACAAGCAACCAATACATCTACAAGTTTTAAGGATGGGTTAGATCCAAATATTGAGTTCTAAAGATGACTAGACCAACTATAGGGACAAAACTACCCTCTGCGCTTTTGGATCTACAAAACCAAGGTTGGTGTACCTAATCCAATAACGTATGACACTTCTAGGACTTTAGACCGGATTGAAACAAAGAAGATGATAGGAAGAAAGTGTTGAATGATAACCAATCATTCATTGACTCTCCATTGCTATGATGGAACAAAAATAGCCTTGTGACCTTAGGATTTTGAGGGATTTTGGGATTGGTAATGATTAATATTTGTGGGATGTAACACACCACATCAGACATAATATTGCAAAATTTACTTACTTCTGACCAGTGCCTTATCCATTGGGCCAGAGTCTCTAATGCATAATAGAATATAGATTCCAATTACTAATCTTCATCACAGATCTAGACCATTGAATATAAACACCCAAACCCACACTTCTTACAAACATCCCAGTGAAAACCCAATGAATCTATACTTCATCTAGAGCATCATTTAATCTGATCCTAGATCAAAACTAGAGACTGATAGCATATGCATGGCTAAAACTCCATACAATGAATTAGAAAATTCAAAACTCATTAGATGGACACAAATGGAGAGAAATGAGAAATGATATTTATATTAAGTATGAGGATCCTACCTCTGTATACACCTGCTTCAAGACCTAAACCACTTCAATAATGTGCAAAAGACCAGAAGCTTTCCTTTGATATAACAATACTATCTAATACAAGGAACTGCTACATCCTAATGGAACCAGGAAATGACTGAAACTCTAGGAGTTAAGCACAGCTTCAAACCCTCTGTGGAGACCAGGATTTCGGGACCCTTACAATAATGAGAAGATTGGAATATATGGGGGGAAGGAAAGAAACCTAAAAATATCTTTTGTTATGACACTTGTGTCTTTCCAGAAAAACAACTCTGCAAATAACTTCATTTCCCTCCAAAAACTATCCTCGGAGTTAAAATCACTCACTACTCCTTCCCACTTGTTCAAAACTGATTTATGATGGCGCCAATCTAACCATCATCTCGCGGTGTTTCCAACGGTATATTATACTTGCATGTTTGAGCAAAATTTGAGCCGTCAGCACCATTCTCAAATTTCAACTCCCACTAGCAACTCTCACATTCAAAAATTCGAATATAACATGAAGGTTTAGACTTTACAATTTTGTTTATTTTCAACTGCATAGATTTAAAATGGGTGGGTCCCACAAGTGCCACATGGTGCAATTAGATTGGTCTTGCAGACCACATCATCGCCACCTTGTCATGCTTGCCACTTGTCCATCTCTGGTTAGCTTGCTACTCTAATCGGGCACTTGAACTATACCTTCTACCATGTCACAGGAGTGCCACATGGTGGCCTAGCGCATGATCTCATGGGTTGAAACTAGCCCATGAGATCATACGACCATCTTCGGATGGTGGCACAAATCCCGAGGCTAAAATCCTGCCCAGTGCACCACTTGTCAAAAGTTACCTCAACATCATGTGGGGCCCACTCACCATGTCATCACCAACTGGGTGCCTTGAAACACATGCACATTTAAACAAGCCCTCCAACTAGGTGTCCAAGCTTAGACATTATACTAGTGGGCATTGGGCTATTTGAATAGCATTTTCTTCCATTTTGCTATCAATGTGGGATAATTTATTTGAGAGTTTTCAAAGACTTTCTTCAACTTTCATTCAAAATATGTGGGGCCTGCTACACACAGAGACCTCTAACCAAGGGGCCCACCAAGTAGCCTCTTGGCTCTTTGTTTACAATGCATTGGAGTGTTGTTGCATATAAACACAAAAATAAGCTCTCACCCAGCCAATCTGGGATAATTGGTCTTGAAGTTTTAATGGGCAGTTTTGATAGTGCCACACTCAGTCACCCGTATCTCGTGAACTAGAAAGAATTTGAAAAATTGCTCCAATGAGAATCTGGAGAACTAGTTTTTCGACAACATATCTGAAAATGAGCTCGATCCAATGGTTCAATAAAAAGTTATGCCCCCTGAAATATGACTGTGTTTTTCTTTTCTGCAAATCCGTGTTTGTAAAATCCATTGATTCATCTTTCCTAAGCAATGGTCTAGCATCTCCCTTTCTCTAAAAAGTGTCTCCATCACATGATAATGCCACTTTCCTTCATCCATCCATGCACACTTTCAATCTATATGAGATACAAAGATATTTCCTTCAATGGCACAATTTGTCTCTACATTGTATCATGAACTAGAGCATGCCTTTCTTATAATAAGTATGCACATGTTATTGTATTCCTTTATATTAACCTTGGGCTGTGTGTGTCGCCTGTTCTTGTGATTGTCTGCAAGTGTTAAGATGAATATGCATTCAACCATGTATTCATACATCTTCCACCTTGTCCTAGCTGCAAGTATTTAAAAGTTGGTAAAGCATGCACGCCTCATTAGTACTGGAAGGCATAGTTCATCCATATTCACTTTTACCCCTTTGTTTGATCGGAATGCAATTGTTTGAATGAAGTCAAGACAATAACCACATCAAAATCACAATCTCATAGTGCACTTTGTAAAACTTGTCGATAACACTAACTGGCTTTCAAAACTGATCTAAAAAACTAATCAAATGGCCCAGTAGGAAAATGCCATTAGGAGCACATACTCACTCCCAACATTACAACACACTGGTCAAAGGAAAATGCTCAGAAAGATTTGAGCCCGAAGTTATTAATGACCAAACATGGCCACTTGAAAACTGGATCTCACCATACTGCCAAAATCACATAAGTTGCCACCGGAACCGGCCTTAAAAACTGACCAACTGAAACTTTCAAAAATCGACAATATAGGCACTGATTCAACCTCATACAAGCTACATGATTCCACAATTATTTTTCTTAGAAATTCAAAGTGCCAATCACAATCAAATGCCAAAGTCAGCCCATTAGTAATATTCAAGATTAAAAAAAGGTGAAATATTCATAAACTGGGTTTAGAATTAGCTTTGAAAAGTGGTCACATTGATTGGCAGAGACTTGAAAATCTTCAGAAAAGTACTCTTCCATGTCTAAAATATGGATCATCCTTTAATTATGCTTGATCCTGAACCAAGTGCAAATGGCAAGACCCCAAAGTACACCATTTAGAAAACTGAACTATGCACACTTAGTAAATTTTAACAAATCACAAATGGAATGGCTCTGGTAAACAAGTCAAACAGGCACATGAGGGGCTGAAAATTGGCATGGATGCTCTCTCTCATGCCTATAGTATGACACAACAATCAGAATGCTATGACCAATCATGCTATTCAAGATACAACATCACGAACAGGGCCTCCGACTAAACTATGTAACTAATCCTCATTAAAATGTTAGAAGCTGCAAATGGGATTAGATTGATAAATTACTCAAATAGATTCATCATGTTCTAAAAATTTTCATGGTAGCACTTTGTCATGATTAGAATATGGGGGAACATTCAATTATTTATGGCACTCAATCAGGTGCAAGTTGCAAGGCTTTAAAATAAGGCATTCAAAATTCTGCACTTTCTCATTCTGGAAAACTTAATTAATTGTAAACAGAATGGCTTTGGAAAACCCATCATACGAACTCACATGAATCTACAAATGGAAACAAAGATTCTCTCTCATGCCTACCACACCTCAGACCAATCCTTATATCATGAAACATTATCAGGTCAGAGATGCAAGCATGCAAAGTAGGCCATTTGCTACAACTGGGTAATGTGCAGAATGCAGATTTAAGGTGAACACCTTTAAACAACTATCTCCAAAACTCATCAGATCGAAACTCTAAAAGCTATAACTCATTTCATTTACTCCAAGATAAGTTTGCAACATGTTCCCCAATTGGTATGTCATGAAAATCACTGGGTCATATTTTACTTGCACTTCAAGTAGGCAACTAATTCAAAAAGTTTTTGGGGGTACTTACCTTTCGTTAGAGAAAATTTTAAATTCATCACTCCAAATTTGTGCCAAATTTGTGAGTACCAAAACTCTAGAAACATCTAATCAATAAGTAAGTTGTTGTAGGTTGGTAAAGATATAAATAAATTGGATAATAATTGATTAATGAATAATACAGAAATAGTCTCTATAGGTGACCATCTAGATAAATTTTCTCAACCATTGGTCATAAAACTTATTTAAATACTTAATTAGAATTATCTCGCAAAAATAATAAAAAGAGATAATAAAAAAACTATAAATCTTTTTTAAGAATTCACAGTGATGAAGTATAGAAAAATTATATATATAATTTCTCTATACTTCATCACCATACATACATACATACATACATACATACATACATACATACATACATACATACATACATACATATATATATATATATATATATATATATATATATATATATATATATATATATATATATATATATATATATATATATATATATATATATATATATATATATATATATAGACAGATAGAGAGAGAGAGAGAGAGAGAGAGAGAGAGAGATTTGTATCTATATTTCTCATTATTTTGCACACTAATGACTAAAAGAGCCAACATAGAATAACAAAGAAAAGAGAAATGTTTATTGTAGGTAGTACTCTCTCTCTCTCTCTCTCTCTCTCTATATATATATATATATATATATATATATATATATATATATATATATATATATATATATATATGTACTTTTATTTCTTGGTTTGCATCTCTATCTCTCTTCCCATATCACTCTCCTTCTTCCTCTATTTCTCTTTGTCTCTATCTCCCTCTCCCTCTATCTCTTTATTATATCTACCTTTGTCTTCCTCCCCTCCTCTTATCTCTAGTAATGTGTCCCTCTCACTATCCATCAAACACTCTCCTTTTCTCTTCCTCTTCTTCTCATAGACCTCTATATCTCTTCGTGCCTCTCTATCCCTATCTCTCCTATTTATTCTTCTATCTCTCTCTACTCCTATATCTCTCCTTTTGTCTACCTGCCCTCTATTTATCACTCTTTGTCTCTATCTTTATCTTTCTATTTCTCCCTCTCTATAAATGTATATTTTCCATATTTATCTATACATCAATCTCTAATCTCTCTATTTGTTACTACCTCTCCTCTCCAATCCCTCTCCTCTTCCATCATCTTATTCTGTATCACTATCTCCTTACCTCTCTTTCTTTGACCGTCTATTTCTCCCTCTTTCTATCCCTATATCTCCCCCTCTATCTCCCTCTCTCTCTCCACTATAAACATAACATTACCCTTTTGGTATGGACACTTATTATCATTCTCATTTACAAATTTTGTCTCACTTATGTTTGGGTCCTTATAATAATATGCATAATGCTTTGAAATGTTTTCCTCGTAGTTTATCCACATACATGTCACATCAATGGTATGGTAGACACCAGGCTTTGTATAGGTTTATCATTTTTATCCTTGTCGAATATTTTCTTTACAAACTATCATTTATTACCATTATTTTAACTACCCCATTTCCATAGTTTTCCACTTACATTCATCTTTCTAAATATCACATTATAAACCTTCCATGAATTGACATATCGGTGGAGCCTCAACAAGGATTTGATCTTTGAACTGGTTTCCCAATTAATAGGCATGAAAATGTACTATGTTTAGGTGGTAGGAATAAAAAAATATCCCATTTTATTTAGGTGGTAGGAATAAAAAAATATTCCATTAGTAAAATGGGTCATCGCTAGATAGACTGTACTGCTTTGAAAAACCTACCACGTTTCTTTAAATACTAATGATCAGGCTTCCCACTATACTAAATGTTATTGTTGCTAGTTTTACTAGGCTAACTTTCTTATCTATCAAGTTTTACACCATGAATTGAGATCTCTTAGAGGCATTCTCTTAAACAATTCATGTCTTCAGAAGACAGTGGTGAAGGTCATAGAAGTTAGCCTCATTCACACGCATGTCAACTGTGTTTAAATTTCTAAAACCATTTTTAGAATATCCATTTTTGCAGAACCAATAAGCTTTGATGCTTGTCTGTAACCTATTACAAATCCCTAGAACATAGAAAACATGTAGGAAAAGGTTGAAGACTCATCTTTGCACCAACTAAATTCATTTTCTTGGAGATTTTGAAAGTCTTTTAAATAGCTTGATTTTGGGCATGTATTGCTTTCTTTATACCATTTGCTCTTTTTCCTCTTCCCATGTGAATTTCGCAAAACTTCACAAAAATTGTGCTGAAATCTTGTACCTCATAGAGCCAAAAGAATGATTAACGTAGGCAGATTTTGAATTCATCGGTGTTAAATGTGGTTCATAGTAGAGTAGACGACCCTCACAAAGCCAATGATTAGTAGACGATTAAGTTTCAAAGGTGGCAGTAAAAAATAACACCTATCCTTGGGTCTCGAATAATGTTGAAAGATCTCTAGTTAAGGTCCTTACAAAATTATTGTTGATCAAATTTTATAAATGGAAAATACAACACATTTTTCATGATATTTTCACCATCTATGCTTTATGATATTCATATTTTATGGTCAAAAACCATAAAAAAATTGCAACAAAATAATAATTTGATTTAAACGAATCTAAAAAAAGAAAGTTTGACATATACATACATACATACATACATACATACATCCATACATACATACATACATACATACATACATATATATATGTATATGTATGTATGTATGTATGTATGTATATATATGTATGTATATATAAATATATATGTATGTATACATATATATATATACATATATATATATATATACATATATATATATGGATATATGTATATATACATATATATGTATGTATACATATATATATATATATATATATATATATATATATATGTATACATATACATATATGTATATACATATATGTATATATCTATATATATATATATGTATATATATATATATCTATATATATAATATAGATATATATATA